>LPNX010211467.1:73632-94588 GCA_001517045.1 Pseudotsuga menziesii
CCAGCGAATTAAACATATATACCATATTCTTCCCAGTAGTAGGAGCCTACGCCCAGTGTGTCATGTATTCCTTGTCCATCAGCCTGCCGCTAATTGTCGAGTATCGGCGTCAGCTTGATGATGGCAATCCTCCTCCAGTGCTAAATCTTGAAGCCGGCCTCCCGAAGGCGATCCCATTTCGTGACTGTGATTTGCTGCCTTTTGTTCGTGATGCTGTGAAGGGCGACCTAGATTTTGTTAAGGCTTTGTCTAGCAGTATTGTTCGACGCTATGATCAGTGCAACATGGTGGTAGTTAACACTTTCTACGAAATGGAAGCGGAGATGATGGATCACCTCGGAACCACATTTGGAAAGCCTGTNCTTTCTAGCGATATTGTTCGACGCTATGATCAGTGCAACATGGTGGTAGTTAACACTTTCTACGAAATGGAAGCGGAGATGATGGATCACCTCGGAACCACATTTGGAAAGCCTGTTTGGAGTATCGGACCTCTTGTCCCTAAATATAATTCTCCCAATTCCAGTTTCTCAGATTCAGATCAGTGCTTGAAATGGCTGGATTCTCGGGTGCCGGCATCGGTAATCTACATCAACTTCGGCAGCCAGATCGCACTCTCGGCGCATCAAATGCAGGAGGTAGCGGCGGGGTTGGAAGCGAGCGGCCAGTCTTTCCTGTGGGCGGTGAAGAAACCCAACGAGCCGGAAGACATGGATGAAGCTTCTTTCATTTCTTCCCTTCCACTGGATTTGCAGGCCTTCATCCAAAGGCACAAGAATGCTGCTGGCGATGATCAGTCTGAGTGTAGGCCGGGTTTGGTCGTTTTGGGTTGGGTTCCTCAATCACAAATCTTAGGACATCCTGCTACGGGTGGACATCTGAGCCATTGCGGTTGGAACTCCACGCTGGAGAGCATCGTGCAAGGAGTCCCCATCTTAGCGTGGCCTTTCCGGCATGATCATCCCTACGAGGCGAAGCTCCTGGTGGAGGAATTGCGAGTAGCAGAGGAGATTCAGCGAGAGGAAAATGAGAATGGGGTGTTTGTGGTGAAAAGAGAAGAGGTGGAGAGAGCGGCGAAGTTGATAATAAGAGGAGAAAAAGGGAAAGAGATGAGGAGGAGGGCATTGCAATTGAAAGAAGGTGCAGAGAGAGCAACACAGTACGGTGGGTCTTCTTTTCAAAATCTGGATAGACTTGCATTGTTCATACGTAACAAATCTATTTGATCATTTTCATTTTGTTGTCACAAGTTCTCAGACAATCTCTCTTAAGCGCTCGTTTTCTCATTGAGAGATCTGGTGAGAATTTTATTAAGATTCTTGGAGCAGGAGAAATTCGCCAGCAATATAGTTTTAAATTTTCAGTGCTAATGATGTATTTCCTTCTTGCAATTAATATTGTAAAATCAAATCCCTATGATTGGTAGGTTAAATCGCCTATTCATTTTCGAACTCTGCCATTCAAGTAAGTAGTATGTATGTTAATGCAATCTGTATGTTAACCTCGATATTAACTCTTCGCTCATCAAACAGACTCTCTATCAGATGTTATGAATCTTTATTGCTGAATTTCAGTAAACTTAATTATTCTATTATTTAACAATACAAGCATATTTATATAATTTGTTGAACAAAAGACAATTTGGATTTTTTATTTACTTATTTTAGCATTTTCTTTCTAGTTAAATGGGTTGAACTTTAAGTTATGTTATTTACTTATCAATTATATTATATATATATATTATCTCACATTTTTCTGGTTATTTATATGAACTGTTGGTTATCCATGCATCACTACCATCCACTTATCAGTTATGAGTTATCCATCCATCACTACCACTTATCAATTCATCAACTATTAATAATATATATAATTGTTTTTTTATAATTTTGATTGTCATAAAATCAATCTCTAAAGTATTTTGTCTCATCCTAGTAATTATCATCTTAGTAGTTAAATAAAAAAGCATAAATTTCATCATAACATCACCATGCTTAGATTATAAGATTATAGTTTTAGATTATCATCACCATGATATCCCATTGGGATCCTTTTAGCACATTTATCTTGTACATTTATTGATTTTGGAATATCATGTTACATCAGGGTATAATGATAATGATATTGATGTTTTCCCTTTTTCATGTTCATTGTGTGGTTGATTTTTATTTTTTTTACATTAACTGAGGAAAAGTTAGAAATTAAGAGTTTTAATTTCTGGGAAAAATAGGTACCTCCATTCATGGCTAAATTAGATAATCTCTTTGTAATGAAGGTACAACCTAAATTCAACGTGGTTCTGGTTCTTGTTATAATGTTTTTCTGAATTGTTAAAATTTATTATTTTGTATTTTAAAACTAACTATTTCTTTTTCTAAAAAAAATACAATTGATTATCTACAATTATATTGAAAATAAGTTTTATGACTACAGTTTAACTTTAAAAACAATGTTAATTTCTTTTGTTTGAAATAATATATATAGTTTTTTATGAAATTGAATTTGTATGAGATTTCTATTGTTGAGATTTTGTGTTTGAACAATATATTGCCCCTTTACCTTTTTGTTCAAATACTAATTATTAAATTGTATACCTAACGTATTTGTATCTTTAAATTGTTTTTACTAAATAAGTCATATTATTTTGATTATTGAGAGCCTTAACAGAATTATTATAGATGCATAACAAAAAGGATTTATCAAAAGGTTCCAGTTCTTTCGTAGCTTTTCTATAACACATTTGTTATTTGTTGATGATGTGATCTTTTTGGGGATTGGAACTATCCAAGAATGGGTGCATACAAAGAAGTTTTGGACTTATTTTGTTTGGCTACGGGTATACTGTTAATATGGAAAAATCTTCATTTATGTATCAAAATGTGGATGAAGAGACTAGAAGGCAAATATCACTGCTAATCCCATACATCATGGCTCTTATCAACTCAGGGTTCAAATACATGGGGTATCATCTAAAACCTCTGGGATACTGTGTATCTGATTGGCGATGGATGGTGGTGATGTTTGAAAATAAGATAAAAAACTGGACTTATAGACTACTCATTCTTGGGGGCATATTAATTCTTATTAAATCTATTCTTACTGGGCTAGGGGTATACTGGTTTGCACTGGAAAGATGTCCCAGCACTTTACTGAATGCCCTGAGACGTTTAATTTTTAATTTCTTGTGGGGGAAAACTGATGGTCATTATCAATTTCACTTGACAAATTGGAAATCGGTTTCTGCTCCTGTTGTTGAATTTGGTGGCTAGGACATTAAGAACCTAGAGTGGTTTGGGATCTCTCTCAGATTGAAGAGTTTGTGGTAGGTGTTGACGGGGAATGGTATCTGGAGCTGAATCATTGCTCATAAATATTTAAAAAATAGACCCCTGGAGGACTGGATCCGTGCTCGGAACTTCATTGTTAATCGTACTTCATATTTTTGGAACGATTTTGTTAGAATTTTGGCTTGGATTACTTGTAAGCTCGGCTGGAAGGTGGCAGATGGATTGAAAATACGTCTCGGTGTTGATCATATAGCAGGTCTGGAGGCTTCATATACACTCCCGGTGGACCTTAGAGATTACCTAGCTGACTATGGGATTACTTGTCTGGCCCAGGCCCAGAAACTGGATGAACTCTTTGTAGGTTATAATGGTTGGTACTCAGCTTCTTATCTAGACCTGGGGGGAGAATGGGTTGATCTTTGGACATCCTTTGTCAAAGGTCTTTCACATGGTGGAATCAAGATCAGGGATGTTGAGGACTCTCTTCTCTAGTTGTATGATAAGGATTCAAAAAAGGTCTCGGCCAAAAAAGCATATGAACTCATTGTCTCAGATTATTTGCCTCCACCTTCATATTGTATTATCTCACAGGTATGGAATTTCAACATTCCGCAAAAACTGAAGTGTTTCACTTGGTTGGCATTTTATAAGAAAATCAATACTTGGGATAATCTCTGTAATCGGGGTTGGCTCGGTCCTAATAGGTGCAGCCTCTGTAAGAAAGATGCCGAGTCAATTGACCATTTGTTTGTAGGCTGCTCCTTTGTTCTTGAGGTATTACACTGCTTTGTCAGTTTGGCTAATATTCAAGTGGAATGGTTAGAATTGACCCTTATAGGGAACCTTATCAGCTGGTTTAAAAAGGACGAGGAGCTCTCGTATCTGCCTATTTTTTTCATTTGGAATCTTTGGAAGACCAAGAACAACCTTATATTTGAGAATAAAGAGTCAAATATAACCAGTCTCTGTCATAAGATTTTGTTTGAGGCCTCATCTCATCAGGTACCCCAAGTTAAAAGGCCAAAAGTCAGGAATATTGCAGATCCTCCATTAAAACAATTTCCCATAGCTTTCTTTGATGGAGCTGCAGCAGTTTCAAATGGAGGGGCGGGTGTATGTATCTGTATTAATGAACAACATTTCCTTAAAATTAAACTAGGATGCGGTCACAGCACCAATACGAGAGCCAAGCTACTAGCACTCTGGGCATTACTATTCATCGCCAAAGATATTGGATTACCATATCTACATGTCTTTGGCGACTCCTCTATGATTATAAATTGGGCAAAGGAAGAATCCACTCTTGCTATAGTGAACTTAGAAGCTTGGTGAGACAACACCAAAAAGATTTTTTCTTCGTTCACTTTCGTGGATTTTAGCCATGTCTATAGGGAATATAATATAAGGGCTGATTCATTATCCAAGGATGGGATTCTTATGGCTTCAGACCATCTTACCTTTACAGAAATTTGTAAAGGAGAACTATTTGGGGAAGTTAATCTCCAGATGTTTTGAGAGCTTTGCTCTGATATGCTTTAGCTTTATTTGAGTTAGGCTTCTAGGTGAGCTTGTTTTTTGGAATATGTTGATCTATCTTATCTTTGGACAATTTGAGAGGACTCTAGCCTGTCTTGGATAATGCCTCGGGGCTCTTATTATCTTCTCTAGAGACATTTTTGGCTGATCGTTCTGCAGTTGTATTATAAGAGGAACTCCTCGCGGTACATAATGCCTAGGTGGGGACAGTGGCCGGCTCAGTATGTGCTCCTCCTGCTATGTTATAGTTGTTGATCTGTATTATGGTTAGTGGTTAGAAACTACTTGATTGGTCTTGACGACTTTGATGATGTACCAAATTACCTTTGATTCAATAGAATATCAAGTAATGTTTTTTTCGTCTGCAAAAAAAAAATGTCATATCATTTAAAAATTATTTAAATTAAATTGATTAAAAAATCCACATTATAATTTATTACAAATTGGAAAGACATCTCTCAAAACATTAATAAAAAACCATATGGTTAGTGGTTAGAAACTACTTGATTGGTCTTGAGGACTTTGATGATGTACCAAATTACCTTTGATTCAATAGAATATCAAGTAATGTTTTTTTCGTCTGCAAAAAAAAATATGTCATATCATTTAAAAATTATTTAAATTAAATTGATTAAAAAATCCACATTATAATTTATTACAAATTGGAAAGACATCTCTCAAAACATTAATAAAAAACCATAATTTTTTTATTTAATATTATCATTATTTTCACACTTTATTTTTCAAAGCGATGTAACCATTTATTAAATATCACTATTTATGGAGAATACGCTGACCCACACAACGCATCTCAGGCTGCAACGAGGTTTGAACCCTTGACTTGCTCAACAACCCGTACACCTTAACAAGTGCATAGTTGCCAATTGATCTACACCTCGGAGGGTGGTGATGTAACCATTTATTAAATATTACTATTTATTATTTTTGTGAAGATTAAAGACAAAATAATAATAATAATAATAATAATTAAATATCTTTTATGATATAAAAAATTTCATGAAAGTCTTTTATTTATTATTATCATTATTTTCACAATTGATTTTTCTAATTGATGTAACCATTTATTAATTATTACTATTTATTACTTTTTAAGGTTAAAGACAAAAAAAAATGAATATCTTTCTTGATATGAAAGATTTCATGAAAGTGAAAGAAAAAAGAATTGAATATCTTTTCTAATATAAAGAATTAAATCTATATAGTAGTTTAAATAATATAATTTGTATATATCAATAACATTTCTAAGAAGTTAGTTCATTGGACTACTTTAAGCACTTTAGTTCATTAAGGTGTTAGTTTATTGGACTACTTTAAGCTCCTTGGGCCTATATTCAAACATTGTATAGACAAATTCTTCGAAAGGAATAACCTTGCATGTCTCGACCTTCATAGCAAGATATTTCTGATATTGTTGGGACAAGTTCTCACATGTTGCTTTCAACCATGTCAATTCCTTCAAAGCATCAGAATAGTCATAATCCTCATCACTATTCATTGGTTGTCTGGCCCATAAATCTTCATCATACACTTGGTCACAACACTGATAATTCTCATCTCTTGGAAATTGGAAGTCTCCAACATATGGCACCTCTTCTTCTTCTTCATACTGCTCAAATTTATCATCTTCAAATGGAACAAGCTTCATTGATGCAAATTTTCTTCTTTAACTAATTATCATAATGCCCGGGTGCAAAGGACCATTCATGCTCTGATACCACTATGATGTACCCAAATCAGAATCTAGGAACACCAAATCAAAACTCGACCAAAGTGGCTAAGTTCTAATACTACTAAAATGAACCCGAATTAGAAATTAGGCTCATCCACTACCACACTCCCAAGTTTGGGTTTAAATCCCCCTTATGGTCTACACAAGTTGGCAATATTTTGTATTTTTGTGCAACCCAACTCAGAATATGGTTTGCATCATTCACATTTAGATCTGAAAAAATGTTATTAGAAGCTACAGAGACTTATAGGGGGTGCAAGGATGGGAAAGGATTCCATACACTCTGAAGTGGGCACATTTACTAGACTCATCACACCCAAATTGGGACTTATGTGTTTATCATAAGCTACTGATGCATCCACTAGGTGTATCTATGCTCAAGGTCGGTTGGTACAGTAGTAGGGAACCTCAGGTAACAACAACAGGTCATGGAAATATAGAGTTTGAGATTTGGAGATAAAATAGGGAATTGGTATTGTGCATAAAGGTGACTTCCAAATGGTTACAAATGGTATCAAACCCTAAAAAATATTGGTATGACTATTAGAATGGGTACTATTGTGTCTAGGATACCTACAGAAAATACATAATCATATTTGGACTTCTATCTAAGTCAAGATATGACTCAAACAATAGAAACTAGTCAACAATTCAGTGCATTGAGCATATGCGACCTCACACCTTACTCAAACGATATATAGGGAAAACTATTTTTGGATATGATGGTCGGCATCAGTCTCATTGTGTCTTGCCTAACTAAACAACTCACATAATTCGATTTGGATGAGCAGAATTCAAGTTATTGCATCGAAATTAAAAACTAGTCAAATTTAGCAATGCATTGAACATAAGGGGAAAGAGTGCAAAATGTAGAAGAATAATTTGTAGAATATGAGCATAACTATGATTTTACTATGTTGTTGTAGAATTATTACATTACATATATGTATCTACAACCATTTGGATCATGAATCCATCAATCACTCCTCTAGCATACTTATTACACAAATACACTATCGAAACACTTGCAAAGAGATACTCATAACTACATGGGATACAAAAAGAATAACTGAAATGAAAAGTAATACGAAATGACATGGAAATCCTGCAGAATAATCCTTAGTGATATGGACTAGATATCCAACTCCTCACCAATCAAATTAGAAATATTCTCAAATTGGTTACACAGTGATTGAGAGGCCCATGGCCCTCTTGGTATGCAAGGGGAGCATCACCCAAGCAATGAGAAGCCTAAGAAACTCAATAGAAATCAAATTTGTTTTCAATGGAATTTGTACTTAGACTACAAGAGTGCAAATCTCGGACATCATAGATACATAGGATTTGAAAGTGGTTGTATTTTTTTTTAATTCGTAAAGGGAGAATAAGGTTAAGGGTAATGAAATACAAAGGACAATATTTAACAACATGACATGTTTGAATAAGAAAAAATATTTAGCAGTAGTATCGATATGAAATAAACAATAACCATAAACCAGTTTTGATGAAAAAATATCATAAACATAAAAATATTTTGGACATGGAAAGTAGTGAAGCACACCCACTCAAAAGCATTTTAAAATAAAGAATTTATTAGAAAATGAAATCACAAGTAGGGTAATCAAACAGATTAAAAGCATAAGCTACAATAATGTTTAATATTGGCTTATATATATGTATATCATTCCAAAGTATAGTCTCCAACAAGATTACATAGAATCAATACATGATTTGCACAAAGCAAGCTTAATATATGATAACCCTCTCCTTAAAAACCAAGAACAACCCATTCTACTTTCTTTCTTTTTCTTCTTATAATCATAGAGATACAAAACAATTTTCAAGTCCCAACCTTTTAGGATCGAATATGTTCAAAAATAGAAATATCATTTACAAATTAACTACATTCTAAATATACCAAAGCAAAATCTTCAATCATATGCCAACTATCATAGTCTATGCCACCTATTCATCTTAGTTACATGGAACTTTTGACTAGAAACTATATAATGAGAGATGAAAGTCTAACTCAAACTAAATTTGACGAGCTACTTTTTCCAAAATAGTAAGTCCATCCAAAGCCTGGGATCTCTTTTGTAGCCGAACATGCTATGTTTCCATCACTTGGATTTTGTCTAGAAGTTCTTTATTATTCTTTATCAACTCTTCATTTTGTTGTTTAACACGCCTTTTTATTCCCAGGACTTCCTTTTAAACCGTTATCAACTCCTAGTAGTGACCATTGATTTCTTCTAAATCTTCCTTCATCTTTCTATTAGCCTGCATTAGTTTATCATTAGAATCAGTTAGGTACTCATGTTGAAACTTGTAATGCTGCAATAACTTTTTAAGAACTTTAATCTCTGATACTGCTTCAATTAGTGTTTGGTGTAAAGGGTCTTCTTCTTCTGAACTTAGAATAACCTTGACTTGTTCTTCAATGATGCAATCTTCTTGAGCTCTGAATTCTATCCTATGTATATTAACCTCTTTTGCTTGGGTTTCCAGATTGATGGACTTTGAGGTCATACCAATCTCAAGATTATGTACCTTTTGTTTATATTTAGCCTCATACTTTCTTTCAATTTTCTCTGGAAGATAATTTATTCTCCTTTCAGTGTATTCTACAATTTAGGTTAAAGTTTGCTCCACATTCTTGGTTATGTGATCCTCTTCACTTGAAGAGTCTTCAATAGTAGTTATTGCATCCCTTTTAAATTTAGGATCTAAAATTGCTCTTGTGTTCATTCTTAGTTTATTTTTAGGTCTTTTTTTAGGTCTCCATTTAACAGTTTGAGGCTCTGAAAGAGAAGTAAATGGAGCTTCAATATTGGAAGGAGGATCTTCATTAATACATGTTTCTATCACCCTTTCTTTCATGTCATTGGGTGTTTTTGGAGCAGATGTAAATTCATCCCGTGACACAAAAAACTCTTCTTCCTATAAATTCTCTTGAATTTGGTCTTGGACTGATTCATCTTTTGCATTGAATTCTTTTTATGTTGAATTGGATTTTTAATCTGCCTTTCTCCTCATCCTTTTGAAAGTACTGTGTTCTCCATGAATCTTACGTCTAGCCCTGAAGGGTCTTATGTCTACTAATAGAAGTATTTGTATCTTCTTTGTTGATTTGATTTTCTTGATCACCTTGAGCCTCAAACCCTTCTGGTTTGATACTTGACCAAAACAAAAGGTGCCTCCAGGAGCGATTCTTCTTTTGAAGCTCAGTTAATAACAACAACTTAACTAAACTGTGATGAAAGATAGATTTATCTATATGATCAATATGACTCTTAACCCAAGTAGCCATCTTGATGTTGGGTATATGTTACATTCTTTGCATGTGCGTATGGATGGGAGGTGTGCATGTCAGCGCTGCAGCTTGGCGATCCCAAAAGCACCTTCAACAGAAACAGGTCGTATGCCCTGTTTCCGTTCGAAAATGGTCATTAGGCCATTTCCAATGCGATCGCAATAAGCAAATTTTTTTGGCTATTTATAGATTTTATGGCTATTTATAGTTGTTTGTGGTTATTTTTAGAATTTGTAAAAAAATATGTAACTTAATCTTGGTTAAGGGATTGGAGTCTTTTTCTAATCCAGGCTAACATATTTGGGTCTTTGGATGTTGTGGAATACTTATATATTGTATTGTGAGGATTCATAATGTAATGACGAGAATATAAGAGGTGTGGCTCCAAGGTTTTCTGGTTTTTCACGGTTAAGTGTTTTCAGGGTAAATCTATGTGTTTATGTGTGAATGATGTGTTGTGATCTGTATTTTTCTTAAAAGAATTTGTATGCTTTGCTTCTTTGCACAGGTTTAAAACTTACATGTGGTATCAGAGCTCGATTTTGGCATCAGGGGGACACCTTTGCTGCTAAGGGTTCGACGCGGTTGATATATCTTGGGTTTGTGATAAACCTGGGTTCAGTGGGAGCTTTGCAGTGTTGATTTTTGCATTGAAAGAGAATGAAGAGCACTTCAAGAATAGATATCGAGAAATTCAACGGTCAAAATTTTGAGCTATGGAAGCTCAAAATGGAGGATCTTCTGGTAGATCGGGAACAGTGGATTGCTGTGGATTCGGGTACGAAACCCACTACAATGTCACAAGATGATTGGGATAAATTAGAAAGAAGGGCGAGGAGTACAATACGATTGTGCTTATCAAACTCTGTGTTGTTGAACGTATCTAGTGAAGATAGTGCAGTAAAGCTATGGG
Organism: Pseudotsuga menziesii; assembly: GCA_001517045.1. Taxonomy (NCBI): domain Eukaryota; kingdom Viridiplantae; phylum Streptophyta; class Pinopsida; order Pinales; family Pinaceae; genus Pseudotsuga; species Pseudotsuga menziesii. Next base: position 84,432 of record LPNX010211467.1, read on the forward strand.
CAAAACTAGGGAGTTTGTATCAATCAAAATCCCTTGTGAACAAATTGTTTCTGCAAAAGAAGTTGTTTCACCTCAGAATGGACGAGAATGACACTGTAACAAAGCATTTGAATGTCTAAAATACTCTGGTAAGTCAGATAACCTATGTTGGTATTAAAATGGTTGAAGAAGATAAATGTATTACATTATTGTGTTCTTTGTCGGATTCCTCGAACAACCTAATTGTTGCAATAGGTAGTGCTCGCCGGGCGACCTTAAAATTTGATGAAATTGTATCATCCCTACTATCAAAAGAGATGAGGTGGAAAACCATGGATAATCATAGCATGGATTCCTTGTCTGTGAGAGGTCGCCCCTAGGAGAGAAACAAAACTAAAGGACATGGGGGGAGATCTAAATCCCTAGGAAAAGGAATAAGGAAGTGTTGGAAATGCGGTAAAGTCGGGCACTATAAAAAGGATTGCAGATCTAAGAATGTTGAGAAATCAAAGGGACCCCCTTCCACAGAGGCGAAGAACTCCTCAGAAGAAGGAGGGGATGTGTACCTAGCTTCCACGGGTAATACTTCAGAACATGATATATGGTTGATTGACTCAGGTGTGTCATGTCATATGACCCCTCATAAGGAGTGGTTCTGTGAATATGAAAACTACAATGGACGAGATGTGTACTTGGTAGATGATTCACTAGCCGGTATCATTGGACGTGGTAGAGTCAAGCTAAAACTGAAGGATGGAAGGATTAGAACTCTTCCTAGAGTGCTACACATTCCAAATCTAGCAAGAAACTTGATATCTGTCGGAAAGATGGATGTTGCAAGTGCAAAGACTATGTGTGGAGATGGCGGTTGCAAAATGGTTCGAGGATCAATGGTATTGATGAGGGGAGTTTGGTATGGAACTCTGTACAAAATATTGGGAAAAACCATCATTGATGAATGTAACAATTCTGTTGTGCTGGAGGAAGGAGGTAAATATGACAAAACTCTTACTGCATCAGGAGAAAAGACAATGCTATGGCATCATAGATTGGGGCATATCGGAGAAAATGGACTTCGAGCATTACAAGGTAAAGGTATGGTTGAAGGTATGATTGATTGCACTCTGGATTTTGATTTATGTGAACATTGCATATATGGAAAACAAAATCGAGTAAGATTTGCATCTGGTGCTACAATAGAAAAGGGAATTCTAGAATTAATACATAGTGATGTGTTTGGACTTGTTCCTGTTCCATCATGAGGAAAATATGTGTATTATGTTTCATTTATAGATGATTTCTCAAGGAACATATGGATTTATTTCCTTCGAAAGAAATCTAAAGTATTTTCCAAGTTTAAAGAATTTAAGGCTCTTGTAGAAAATCGATCAAAAAAGAAAATAAAGGTGTTGAGGACAGATAATGGTGGAGAGTTCTGTGGGAATGAATTCAAGGACTTCTGTAAGAAGTGTTGTATAGCAAGGAAAAAGGCTACTCCATACACTCCTCAACCAAATGGAGTTGTTGAAAGGATGAATAGGACGTTGATGGAAAAGGCAAGGAGCATGCTAAGCAGTGCTGGGATAGGACAAGAATTCTGGGCAGAAACAGTGGAGACAACATGTTACTTGGTAAACCAATCACCCACATCAGCATTGATTGATAAAACTCCACAAGAGGTATGGACTGGTAAGAAGCCCTCTATTAAGCATCTAATTTTTTTTGGTTGTGATGCTTATGTACATGTTCCAAAGGAGAAAAGGAGCAAGTTGGATAACAAAGTTGAGAAGTGTATATTTATTGGCTATAAAGATGGTATGAAAGGGTATAAACTTTGGAATCCTATAACTAAGAAGACTATTTACAGTCGAGATGTTGTGTTTCGAGAGGTCAAAGAAGTTCCCAGACATGAAGTGAATCCAATGGAAAAGGAACCAGAGAAAATAGAGTTTAAGTTAGAAGGTGAAGAATATGACTCAATAGAAGAATCGGAATCAGAAGAAGAAGAACCTCATACTCCAATTTTGAGGAGATCATCTCGAGAAATAAAGCAACCAGAAAGGTATTCCCCTCCTGATTTTCGCTCTCATTTTGCTATGTCTATTACTGATGATGATCCTAGAAATGTGAAGGAAGTTGTTAATTCATAGGATAGTGATCTCTGGAAAAAGGCCATGGATGAATAAATGGATTCCTTGGACAAAAATGAATCTTGGAATCTAGTACAGTTACCAACTCGGAGAAAAGCCGTTGGGAGAAAATGGCTATTTAAAAAGAAGTTGAATGCAAAAGATAAAGTTGATAAGTATAAATCCCGCTTGGTAGCAAAGGGATATTCTCAGGTAGAGGTGATTGATTTTGGTGAAATATTTTCTCTAGTTGCAAAATTAACTTCTATTAGATTTTTTCTTTCTATTGCTGCTGCTTTTCATCTTGAAGTAGAGCATATGGATGTGAAGACAATGTTCTTACATGGGATCTGGAAGAAGAAATATACATGAAACAACCAGAAGGGTTCATAGTAAAGGGAAAGAATGAGTTGGTATGTAAACTAAAGAAGTCCATTTATGGTCTAAAGCAATCTCCAAGGATGTGGTACCAAAATTTTGACACATACATACTTGGATTGGGGTTTGTGAGAAGCAAAGCTGATCACTATGTATATTCCAAACAGGTTGGTGATAAATTCATTAACACAGTTATGTATGTTGATGACATGTTGTTGATTGGAAACAACAAAGATGCTATAAAGGAGGTGAAGTCTCAACTGTCCTCCAAGTTTGATATGAAAGATCTCGGTGCTACAAACTTCATTCTGGGAATGGAGATAAGAAGAGATCGTGCAAAAAAAATGATTAGTTTAAATCAAAGAAAATATGTTGAGACGGTACTAGAGAGATTTAACATGTAGGAAAGTAAGCCAGTCAAGGTTCCTATTCATGTAGGTGTAAAGTTATCTGTAGAGCGGTGTCCCAAGACACGGGAAGAAGAAGAAGACATGTCATGGGTTCCATATGCCAGTGCAGTTGGTAGTTTGATGTATGCAATGGTATGTACAAGACTAGACATTGCTCATGCAGTGGGAGTTTTGAGAAAATATATGTCAAAACTAGGAAAGGAGCATTGGACAGCTATAAAGAGGGTCTTCAGATATTTGCGTGGCACCATAGATTATGCAATCTACTACCAAGGAAGACCTGGACCAGACAGAGTAATAAATGTACATGGATTTGCTGATGCAGACTAGGCTGGAGACCTTGATCATATAAGATCTAAAATTGGGCATGTGTTTAACCTATTTGGAGGAGCTATCAGTTGGATGAGCAAGAGACAAGATGTAGTTGCACTCTCGACTACAGAAGTTGAATACATGGCAGCTACTCATGCAAGCAAAGAAGTCGTGTGGTTGCAAAGATTGTGTTCAGGTATTGGGTTTGTACAGAAAGGTGTAAGGTTAGATTATGATAGCCAAAGTGCAATATTCCTGGCAAAGAACCCTTCTTATCATGCTAAGACAAAGCATATTGATGTGCAATATCACTTTGTGAGAGATATGGTTGAAGACAAGAAGGTGTTGCTAGAGAAGGTTGACACCATGAAAAATGTTGCAGACTCATTAACAGAGTATGTTAGTACAGAGAAGTTATCTTGGTGTAGAGAATCTATGGGCATTGATGCCCTGAACCTGTGACTTTATGAGTACATGACTCATTGCTATGCAAAGGAAACAACAAGCGGGAGAATGTTGGGTATATGTTATATTCTTTGCATGTGCGTATGGAGGGGAGGTGTGCATGTCAGTGCTACAGATTGGCGATCCCAAAAGCACCTTCGATGAAAATGACCGATAGGCTGTTTCTGATGCGAGCGCAATGAGCAAATTTTTTTGGCTATTTATAGCTGTTTGTGGCTATTTTTAGAATTTGTCTAAAAATATGTTACTTAATCCTGGTTAAGAGGATTGGAGTCTTTTTCTAATCCGGGTTAATGGATTAGGGTATTTGGATGTTGCAGAATACCTATATATTGTATTGTGAGGATTCATAATGTAATGAAGAGAATATAGGAGGTGTGGCTCCAAGGTTTTCTGGTTTTTCCCGGTTAAGGGTTTCCAGGGTAAATATCCGTGTTTACATGTGAATGATGTGTTGTGATATCTATTTTGCTTAAAAGAATATGTATGCTTTGCTTCTCTGCACAGGTTTAAAACTTACACTTGATAATTCTTTTTAACGGTTAATAGGGTAAGTTTAATTTGGATTGCCCACTTATATGAAGGAGGAATATGAAATGATACTTGAAAATGGTGGAAAATCTACTTTCGCTGGTAATATAACGTTGTATTATCCCCAAATCAAATATCCATTCATTCTTTACATTATTCAGATGCATTCCCTTGCTCCAATCTAAAGACTCAAACCCAATGAACATGTATCAACTTAAAACAACCTCAAATGGATGCTTTTTAAACCAATGATCCCCTTCAACCGGAAATCCTTTTGCCTCTGCGATTAATCCCTTGGTCAATTCAAATGTAAAAGTTTGGAAATTTATGGATGAACCTGAGAAATTCTAAGCAAATGAACAATTGAATTCAATATTTTAACCCATAATTCTCTCGAAGAAGGAGTACCAACCTACATCCTTAAAACATTTAAAGCACATTTAGGCATTTTCTCTGCCCATTTCATGTTGATTGATTCAAACCTACATAGTTTACCACTCTTATTCATGTTATCAATTGTTGGACACCTTCTAAGTCTCAATTTTCTGCAATGAGCTCGAACCAAGTTAATGTACAGATGTTTTGATTCTTCAAAGCCAACAAAAACATGAAACTAGGGCATATCATTAATCTTTTAATTTCAATGTATATGACTTCAATCATGAACTTGACAAATGTACCATATTTCCTTACTCAAATCTAGGGAAATTATTTCATTAAAAAGCATGTATGATTTCGAGACAGGTATTGAATCACTAATTTTCATGATTCAGTGTTCCGATAGTGCCAGTCTGTATAGGCTCCATTGATTATGCTGTCGGAATATGTCAAATCACACAAACTAACAAAACATTGATAAATATTCATAAGATGGGTTAGTAATAACAAAAATTATGCATTTGAAGACTTTAAAAGAAGATTTAATAAATATAATCCAAGCCTTAACTTATTACGTATAATGCATACGTACATAACAAAATAAACAAAATAAACATGACTACAATAAAAAGGGTCTAAATGCTATGACTAACTTGTAGAGAGAAAGTGAACTAAAAATAAAAAATAAAAACAAGAGATGGAAAAACTGAGGGTACAAATCCGGTACTAACAACATGAACAATCAACTAACCATCAATGATGCGTTATGCCTCCCCTTTTAAACTTTTCCCTTGCACCCAATACCATACTCCAAAACCATGGCTTAGAGAAAACCATGGGACAAGTCTAGTTTTCCCTTACTTAGCCAATACCATGGAAAAATGCCATGGGTTGAATCACAAAACCATGAATTGAGTAGTTAATGGGCCAAATTGATCCACTACCTCCATAAGTGCACCCTCTAACCTCATTTACCACTTCTTCCCCTTTTCTAGCCAATTTGACCATCTCTTTTCCTTAAGTTCACTTAGCTTTTTAAGGAAATGGTCAAATACATTGGATAATTATTCCATTTGGTCCAAAAACCTCCTTAGGTGCCTCTTTGACAGAACTAACTCATTTAATGCATGGATGAACTCTCCTAGGTCCCATAATGATCATGTTCACACCTTGTAGCAACCTTCCGTGCAACCACCTTGTCCCAATTTATCTTCAATTTTAACCCTAGGACAAAAACCATAGGCAATATATCAATCTTTTTCGCCTCCTAGATAATTTTTCAATAAAATTGCGTAGGTGACTTCGACCAAAACACCTTAAAAACAATTCGGGACATGACAATTTCAAAAAAAGGGAAACGTTTGAAATTACCCATCAATATAAATGTCTCTATCTATTGAAATTCCTATGCTATAAATTTCAGCTTCTCATCCAAAATATTGGAAATATCATATAAATTATAATCAATCACTCATTCACATCACACACTCATTTCTCAACCATGCATGATGATGAGTGATGACGGACGACTACGAGGTTTTAGCCATTGAGAAGTGATTCTAACTCCCAAGTCACTTGGTTTTGCATTCTGAGGTGTGACAACGTGTCAATGTATGTGGTTGTAACAATAGAGAATCACTACTTGTATACTACCAAGCCTTGAATGGGCCCAAAACTTCGTTCCTACTACCTATGTGACCCTAGCTAATAAATTCCACTCATTTTTCATCAAAAATATATTCGAATGGTCGATTTGATGATTCCTCCTCTGTAAGACTTTATTTCTTGCATGAATTTTGTGGACTCATGGAAACTCTAAACAAGACTCAATTACATGCAACTACAAATATTGGCATGTAGCTAGGATCACAAACTATGCAAAGGTTGTTTTATGCATTGATATAGAGAGGTGGTACTGGGCACACGATATGGAGAAATAATGAGATAGAAAATACATTTGGACGAAAGCACCACAATGGTTATAAATAAAATTTTAAAAAAATGGTTCAAGAATAGTCTTCAATTTGATGGACGACATGATCATGATGTAATCCCCCTTCTTCTTCCAAACATTTATGATTTCTCACCACATTTGTCCTTGGCGATCACCACCAAAATAGTATAAAAATTACATGTGTCTTTACATCCTCTTCCCTTTAAATCCTCGTCTCATAGTCATAACTAAGGATTATTACATGCATGTGTATTCTCATCTTATATTCTCACTTGGGCACACAGACAACCATAATATCTCAATGTGTTAAGACACAAAGAGTAAGAAACAACTATAAGTAAGTCTTATATTCAATTTACCATCTATGTCGTTAGTTCAGACTATCAATTGAGATTTGACACGTTGGATTGTTGTGATGTTCCTATCACTCCTTACCAATGTGATTGCAAGGCACTCCTTTAAGATGAAGTCCATAATTTTATGTATTCTTCCTCGTTCTCATCTATTTTGTTAAGACAATAAGGAGTGTAGTGGCCTGCATCAACATGTAAGATGGTTTAAACATAGAGGTATATACATTAATTTTTTTCATTAAATAACTTAAATTTCTTACAATGAGTGTCAATTCACTAAATCATTGATTGATACAAAACACAAAAAATTTAGAGCCATGATCTCTTAATAACTCACACCTAGAATTTCTTAATTCCAACATTAGTAAAAGTCTTCTGGTGTTTTGGTTCTATCTAAAAGCAATATTGTGGAGACTTGGACATGCAGTGAGTTGCAAGGCTCTAGATGACTTAAGCTTGATTCCATTGTACCTCCATCCTGTACCTATATGTTTTCACGACAAGTGTTAAAAAACAAAATTTGATGCCCCGACCACATTGATAATAGCCTTTATAACCTTATGTAGGATCTTCTTTAATGTTTTTTGAGTTGTGTATTATTTTCTATTAGGTGCCCAATGCCCATCATTCTTACATCTCTAAGGCTTGGATGGCTTCCCTCTTTCTGGTTTGAATTAAATTTTTGTTTGGTTTCATCTATTTTTTTTGTTGTATGTTTATTATAACCTCATTTTGTTTAGTGGCTTCCTTCAGTGTACATAGTTAACAGTAAGTAATTCTATCATGGTTATGTTTTTTTTAAGACTATATCTAGTTACAACCTGCTACACTATGAATAAGATGAGGGTGATGCCCCAATGTGGTTATCGCTCACTCTAAGTAGTTTTTTGCACTAAAAGGAGCAAGGAGAGATGTTGTAACTTAAAGTAATGTACCAAAAATAAAATAAATTAAATTAAAAACATCTATGTTAGCTCATAAAATAAAAATTATGAAAAGTAATTAAAAAAATTGTGAAGTAAAATAAAAAATTAAAACTTAAACTTAGAATTATAAAGGAAGAAATGGATCTCTCTTGGTACTTGATAGATTCAGGTTTAAGATGGATCTATGTTGGTTATGTATAATGAAGTCTACTCTAACTTATACAAATACAATATAATAGAACCCTACAACTCCCTTATTTTACTTAACTGTAAAATTAATGTTACACATGTCAAATTAGGTTTTATTGAAAAGTTATCATTTTTTCATGTTGATATTAAGGAGAGCTCAATAGTTTAAGATTGTAAAAATTTGGAATGGAAATATTTTTTGTTGTTGCATTTTTTGGAAGGAAGAGTTTAGTTAATTTATACTTGTCAATTGAAGTATAATTATTTCTATTTCTATTCAACTTTGAAGGGCTCTAAGCATATATGTCCTTCAACTTTGAAGGGCTCTATGTTACAGGTATTTAAATGAGAGGGGGGGTGAATCAGTTAAATCAATAATTTTAACCAAATTTCTTCTTTTTAACTGAGAATCAATGAAACTTTGTGACAGACATTCTTGCAATGAATTCAGAATTAAATGTATGAACAGAAAGCATGCAACACATCATTCAAGCACACATAATTTTTCACGAGGAAACCCTTAAGGGAAAAAAACTCTTCTTCTTAGGATGTCAAAGGCTTATCAGCTGTACATCTCTTCTTAGTTGAGCACCAACTCAACAAGGCTGCAACCTCCGAATGCAAGCACCAACTTGCTGAGAGCACCAACTCTCACTGTTACCCAGCACCAACTAGGTAAAGGCACCAACCTTCAAATTCTACAAGCATCCACTTGCAGACTGAGACAAAAATGTCTCCCCTAGCACCTCCCTACCTCGCTTACTTGCTAGACTTTACAAATGAATCAAATCACAACAAGACAGATGTATCTTGGCTTACCAAACACTCTTCTCTGTTCAACATCAACTCTCTACTCCTCTTATTCTGTTCAACTTGTTCAGCACACTCTTCTGTTCCTCTGCTCTGCTGTTCTGTTCATATACTCAGCATCAGATCTCCGTTCCTTAGCATTGTTCTTCTGCTCATCAGGTTCAATCTTCTCTGTTCAGCAATCTTTTCTTTTGTTTCTGAAATCTTCTCTCTGCCTCCTCATCATCGTTCTATTGTTCTGTATCTGAGATTCATCTCTGTTTACATACTCATGCTCAGCATGCTCATTATGTGACAATTCGTGACACAGAGTTCCTTTTACTCTACACAGCAAATACTCCTTTGAACAACCCCACCTGTCAAGTCTGCTTTCATCTATATGTATTACATTCACCGTCAATTCTCATTCTCTCAAAACCAAAACAGTTACAGACTCTTCATTTCTCATCGAATAGCAAGCAAGAAACAGTTATTCACTTTCTAATCTCTTCGAATTTCTTCTCATCACTAAACTCTTCGTATTCCCATGTCAAGAGGAAGTTACACCACGCGGAAATTCCAATTGCAACTGAAACATCTCTGTAATATCGCTTGAGCAACTAAGGCGCAGGGGCAATCAAAACATTTCACATTGTAGAGATGTTTTGCGAGGGTCGACTTCCCAATGCCGCCCATTCTAGCAATCCCCACAATCTTTGTTTATTTTAACTCTCTTTGATACCCAATTTTATCTTGGAAATCCTTGGCCACTTCCTCCAGCCCCACTAGGTATGTAGACACCTCCAATGGTTCCCGTCGTTTTACCTCTATGAAGACATTTCTGACAATTTCCTCCAAATACATCCCATAGTCACTTTGATTCGTTTTGACAATGATACCAGAAATATCTGTGGCCTCTCTCACTGCTTCCTTCCATTCCATGATGCCTCTATCTGTGGCCTCTCTCAATGTTCTCCAAAAAAAACTTCCATGGTCATCAGGCTCGATCTGATGTCAAAGAGGAAAGAGTTTTACTTGAGTCGTACGTCCACACATCAACAAAATTATTAACCAGCAAATGTATTCTTTATCTCTTGTGAGCAAGGGCTGCAGAGGAAAGCACGGGGCACTCCCTGGCTATTCGTTTTCACTTAGGGTAACATCTTCCCTGTGCACAAAGATCTCCTTTCTCCTTGCAGATCGTAAACTGCCTTAAGCACACCCTCTTGTGAGCTTTAATGGGGCATGACACGAGCATTTTGCTAGACAATGTTTTCCCCTGTGTTTTGACAATGTTTCCCTTTTAAGTATGACAACCATAAAATCGTGGAGCACGTCCTCCGTTTAACTCTTGCTTTTATCTT
>LPNX010211475.1:14177-68043 GCA_001517045.1 Pseudotsuga menziesii
GTACTAATGCAATTGGAATTTTCAACGGCAAGTTTCAAAAATTAATAAATACTATAATTTTCTAACATAATTTTAAAAATATATATATGTAAGCCATAGTGCATTTTGTGTAGATCATGTTCATATATTTATTTAAAAAATTATGCATTTATCACTAAATTAGTTTACGTGTGCATAAGCCATTTGTTAAGTTTTCCTAAAATTTACAAGAACAAGCCTCTCATTGAATATAATTTTGGCATATTAATTATTATTATTTTAACAAAATATAGGTGGAAAGAGAATATAATTACTTACAATTTGGTTATTTGTTGTATGTCATAATTCAATATGAGTTTTGAGGGATTCAAGTTAATAAAAGAGTAAAAAAACAAATTTTCACCTTCACTTTTGACCTAAACGTTTCACCCATTTCCATGGATTCATCTATAATACTGATGGGTTAGGATATTTAGATGAAAAAAATGAAGGTGTTGAGGTTATATGGACTCAAGTACATGCTGATAAAGAAAGACTAGATGGCTTCCAAAAATTATGATGTGATGGGGTTCCCACAGTTTTGAGTAAGTCGGGGATCAAATTTATACAAAAGGAATGATAAATTTTTGTTTTGTACAAATGATATGATTGGTTCCCAATGGATAAGTTCCATGCAAAGTGTTTCTATGGGAATGATTGAATTATGTTCATGTACTCAGAGGTTGGGGAACCTCTACGGTCTTCTTGAGAGTTGATGATAAGAGGAGAAACTTAAATGGTATATTTCTCGTGGGGAATATGAGAGGTTAATTGTGAATCATAATCATGAATTTCTGTTGATGAATCTAGGGTGTGTGAATGAAAAAATGGATGGTGGTGATATGTGGTTTCAACTTACAAAACTTGGTGATTTACCATGTTCCACAGTCTTAATTATTTGACATCATGGGTGTCAATGTGTGTGGGGGTTGTAATGCTATGAACGCCCATGGGGGATTATGTTATATCCCGATAATGACACAAATGATGCGTTTTTACTAGGGAATGGAACCTTAAGGATTAAATAGAGGGGATATTTTTCCTATATGTAGGGTCAAGATGATATACCTGTGAGTGGGGCATGCACACCATATGGATGATGGGGGACTTGAATCCTCACGAAAATATGACACACATGATAGAAATACCAAAGAATAACAATGATCATGATCAGAAATTTGATGATGCTGAAATAATTAATAAGAAATTGAGTGCACCTAGAGGGATGGCTAAAGAATAGGTGTCAGATGATTGGGAAACTAAATCGATGGTACCATGTTGAATAACTTCTGAAATTGCTCATGATGGTGATGATGATTCATCATATAAAGTTATGATTTTATCAAACGAGGTTTCTAAATATTGGGTGAAATTCCCATAAATAAGGTTGGGTATACTTTTCAAAATCATTTGCATCATTCAATCCATTAATACATTTTACCACTCAAAATAGAAACCCCAACACAAATAGGTTCTGTAGAATGTTGGGACAAGTCTAGAGCGCACAAAGTGAGGTACCTACAACAATGGAAAGGTCATCAACAAGAACAAAGGACCAGCCGTGAAGGGTGAAGAAGCTGATAGACAAGGAAGTGTTGGTCAAGTTAGTTAGAAATTGGTTAATTAGACCATTTTGTAATGATTAAGTGAGCCTATAAATATAAGCAAAATTGTAATCCTTTGGGCATATTAAGGAAGAATAACTTAGCGTCGAAGAAGTTTTAGAATTATCTTTTGGCATTCTGCAATGTACTGTTTTGTATATGTGTATTATGTTATGATATATGAGGATGTTTCGGCATGGATTTGATCTTGTTTTATGGTTTCCTCTTTCAGTATTATTTAGTTTTAATCTCTTTTGTTATGTGATGCATGAGATTAATAAGGATGATTGTGTAATGTCTCTATCGTTATCTTTTATTGCAATGTGATCGATGCAACACAATAGTTCAATGCATGTTGATATATAGATATGGCTAAATATGTGTTAATGCAAATAAGGTAGCATGATAGTATAATATGAATCTAGATTTATAGATATGTTGTGAATGGGTATGAAATGATGCATGTCTCCTCCCCTCTGGGGAAACTTGGTTCCTATAGCTCGCCTTAGACATCTCACGTGAGACTGCACCTATCACATGCCCTAATTTTGTAAAAACAATTTTATATTATTTGAAGACAATATGTTAAATTTGATACTAAGTTGTAATTGATGACTCATCAGAGTCAAGGATAATTAATGTAATTCTGAATATTTATTTATAAATAAAGGAAGGAAGAGACAACAGCTTAGGAGAGTTGTTAGAAGAGTGTTTACTAGTCAAATTGATGGAGGAGAGTGGGTGGAGAGGAAATTCACATGTGGTAGCATCCTCAAACAACTTTCAACTATTGCATGTGGCAACCTCCCTACATTTGGGGTCACGATTCCCCAAGAAAGTGGAATCAGTGCAGGTCGGTCAATTAATGAAAACTGACCCAAAAGACCTAGGAAATCTTTATAAAAATTTCCATTGAAGAGAGCTGAGGCTACTCATTCTAGAGAAGTGATCATTCAAGTGAATGAATGTACTTCAAAGAAATTCAATGGGAGGGAATTGTGGAAAGTGTTTGAGGGGATAACTGTTGATTGATCTAGTGCAACTTTTAAGGTGAAAGATCTTAACTGCTGAGAGGAGAGTGTTACTGAGATATTAGGAACTAATTCTACTGCTTGCTTCTCCACCAGTTCTAAGCCAAGAAGACCAGGAACAGGCTTGGGGGGCCTGATGAAGCGTTGCTTGAGTGCTCTCGAAAATATTGGTAGGGAGGAATGGCCTACTAACGTTGCTATCATCTCTCCTAATCAGGTTCTACATTATTTTTATTTACTGTGTTAGATAGATAAATCTGAGTCTGATTGTTATACGAATGTTAAATATTCAGTTTGTAAATGTTAATATTTAGTAGTCTTTTTATATTATTGAAGAAATGAATTTGAAAAGTAATGTGTTAGAATGGAAAATAATTTCTATTCTGTGTTTTTCCACACGTGGAAAACTAGGCAGTACTCCAGCATAGGTAGAATGTTTAAGTAGATAAAAGAATGTGTTAGCAGATGAGATTGTGTATTTATAGACAGTAGGATAATTTATTTCATGTTAAAATATCAGGGAGGTTAATTAGTGTTATGATATGTTTATCTTTATCTGTTTTTCCTTAGTAACTAAATGAAATGCAGTAGAAAAATTACTTTAGAGTTATAATGATAGATATAGTTAAGTAAATAAACGAGCTACTAATCACATAGTTTATTTTCTAACATTATCAATTAAATCTAAGACTAATATTTATGTTAAAAGTAATTAAATTATAAAGAGTAAACTAAGTTACAGAGTCTATGCATTATCTTTTCAAGAACTCTGAGTAAATTCTACCTGACAGTTTAGTAAATAGAAGCAATGAAAATATAACTAATAACTAGTATACAACTAAATATTTACTATGAAGAAACTATCTTATAATTATTAGACAGGCTTATACCTATAAAGGTAAAAATTTAGGGTTGAAACCCTCACTAATTTATTTAACTGTTATAAATAAAGAGATAATTGTTTTAATTATTACATAACTCTGAATCCTTACTAATTAACAGAGTAGTAAACAAATAAGAACTTAAGAGTAAATAGTAAATAGAAATAAGCTAAGAACATACAGTATTTGTACAACTCTTTTATTTAAAAGAAAAAAAAATACTTAAACAGGATAAACAATATCAACACTATTGTAACAATGTAAAATAGGTAGACAGAAACCAATACATTTGATAAATTTTAAGAATATATTTATCTAAGGGTTCTTTTACAGTAACCCTAGGATTTAAGCCTACCTGAAAAGCTTAAACATATAAAAATTTACCTTATGACTCAACTTACAGTCTTATTTTATCTTTATTTATTTACAAGAAAATATTAAAACAATAATTACCATTGTTAACAGTTGAAAAGGGAAGACTCAAATTACACAGAGTCATAATATTTACAAGTTTATAAAACCTTCTCATAATGGAGACAGAGCTCGAAGTTAAAAGGAAACCGTTTAAACCAAGTCTGTGTTACTCTGTCAGGCCGAAAGGATTAAGACTTAACAAATTTACTTCACCCAGCTCAAGGCCGATTACACCGAGCATCGTGGAGAGGGTTTGATAGGAAAAACTAACATTTCATTTATAAAAACTTCATTATTGTAATAACATCTATAAAACAATGTATATTTATCAGTATATTCGAAAATAGAGGACCATTAAAACCATGAACATGGGAGAACCCCCACATATTAAGAAATAGAGTATATCATTATGTAGCCATAGAGCTATAAAACCTGTCAATAAGTCGAGAGTAGTGAATACAAGTCCTGGAATCAAGGCCGGAGCAACCTTTCTACAAGTAAGGGATTAATAACAAAAAATACTTAATAACAACTGAGCTAAACATTTTGAAACACTGAAGGAACTGAGGTCATATTACTTTGCCAACCGAAACCCTTTTCAGCTAATCTGTACAAGCAGGGAGGAGCCACATTGTAACCATGGCTTATCCGTAGGTCTCGTTGACAATCCAAACATGGGTGGATTCTTTCCAAGCCTGTATCAAACTGCAATCCTGCAAACAAAACCCAAAGGATTTTAGTTAAGAGCTGTTATTTTCTAATATTAAAAACTGTAACTAGAATTTGTAACATTGTAAGTCAAATTCCTTACCTGGAAGTGAAGTAATATGGAGCCATGGAGGAACAAGCTAGCATAGCAAACGAGCATGACGAACAGCCCAAACCCTCATGCTTACAAGTGACAGAGGTGATGAGCTCAGGATACATGCTACACTGATGACGGAAGCAGGAGTAAGCATGGGAAATGGCCACGAAATAAAGAAACACTAAAAACTATTGACAAAGACCAACTACACACACTGCAAAGAATCGTAGGTAGAATGAAAACCAAGTGCAAACTGTGAGTCTTGAAAACCACACTCTATAATGGAAACACACCTCTACACATAGACAATGGAGCTAGAGATGAGCACAAGTGAGCCCTCACGGCTGCCGTAAACCAGACAGTGCAAACACCAAAACCATTAATTAAAAATGAGAAGTAGGGTTGCGTGGTGAGCTTATAATTTATGCAATGCACGGTGGTAAATGTTCCATGTGCCCAGCAAATTATTCTAGTCCACAGTGGGTCGAGTTGTATAGTCTCCACTGCATTGTCAGGAATCAAATTATTGTCAATAATTTAATCGACGACTATAATGACAATGTAATATATAAAGTCAATAACGTATCATTTCAATGATAAATTATGAATTCAAGCCATGTTAAGATCAAGGTTTTTGTAGTATCGTTAAACCTTTGTTTTATTATAAACCTTGGAACCTTCGTTGGTAACGAACCAATCATACATTGTATCATTAACCTTTGATATATGTAAACATTGAAATATCTCGATGGAAAAATAACAACTATGGAAAGATCCATAGTAGGGCATATGCCCTTGATATTAAGGTAATAAATTTCAATAATAATAATTTATTCAAACGTTATATAGCAAGACAATGATGTTAGAACTAGTTCTTATATAAACACTAAAGGTGAGAATTTAAAAAGTATTTACACTCTAGAATAAATTCTTATTTTTGTATGAAGTCTATAGTACTGAGAGTAAGATAAACTTCATGGAAGTTGTAATCGTTTGGTCTCCATAAGTAAACAAAGCTCCAAATGAATTCAATCAAGGCTAGATTAGTCTTGGTAGTAAAGGGTAGTAAAACTATCTAAGAATACATATGGCATCACTAATATTGATAAATAAATAATATGATAATGTAATTTCGTCACATTACTTATGTCATAAATAAGTTTGGGAGTTAGAAATCACAACTTGATGACATTTATGCAAATGATCATTTATAAATACAATGCAATAATAAGCTGATAAATTTCCACTACTGAAGCTTAATAAAAGGTAAAGCTAAGAGTTCTGTATAAGCTTGTTTCTTGAAAGGCCTTAGGTCTGTTTCCATACTTATGAGCAGTGTTGTAAATTTTATAAACATCAACATCAATAAACTCCTGTTTCAGTAAGAGTATTGATATACTAAATCTTGAGCTCTATGAAGAACTGGAAATAACATAGCATAAAGAGGAAAAGAAAATTGATCTAGCGTAGTAGACATTCTGATAATAGACAATCAGTAGGGTAAAGATACTAATTGTAATGACAGGAAAGTAAAATACTATCCTTGTTGCAAAACAAGTAAAATAAATGTTACTTTACCTTGTAGTATTCTTGAATTCTATTAAGCAAAATTTTACTCTAGTAGTATATTATGCTAAAAGAAGTATATCTGGATTAACGCCTTAATAAACTCATATTACTGGTTCAAAATTTACCTGTCAAGCCTGTAAGATCTCGAATTCTAGATAAGTTAGCAATCACTAAGTAAGCCTCGGTTAGAAAGTAACTTCTCACCTACTTGACAAAATCAAACCATCAGTATAGCTAGAAACAACTGAATGCAGATTATTTACATCACATATTGAAATTAAAATAGTATTAATTTATATGTGTTTAAGTTAATGGTTACTTTTGTTAACTGTTTCATTTTTATGTTAGCCGCTAGCAGTTATCAAACTGCGACTTTAGACAGTTTCTGTTACATCAAAAATTTTAAAATTTTGTGAAAATTTGGGGTTTTGAACATTGTGTATATAAAAAGTATTTACACTCTAGAATAAATTCTTATTTTTGTATGGAGTCTATAGTACTAAGAGTAATATAAAATTCATGGAAGTTGTAATCGTTTGGTCTCCATAAGTAAACAAAGCTCCAAATGAATTCAATCAAGGCTAGATTAGTCTTGGTAGTAAAGGGTAGTAAAACTATCTAAGAATACATATAACATCACTAATATTTATAAATAAATAAAATGATAATGTAATTTCGTCACATTGCTTATGTCATAAAGAAGTTTGGAATTTAGAAATCACAACTTGACGACATTTATGCAAATGATCATTTATAATACAATGCAATAATAAGCTGATAAACTTCCTCTATTGAAGCTGAATAAAAGGTAAATCTAAGAGTTCTGTATAAGCTTGTTTCATGAAAAGCATTAGGCCTGTTTCTATGGGTGCTGCTATAAAGGGAAAACCCTATCCGGGCCGATGTTTAAGCGTTTATGTCGATATTTGTTGACAACAGTGTGAAGTGAATCCCTGTTGACAAAATTGTGTCAACAAATGGTTCTGTTGTTGGACCATAGTGTGAAAAAGGATATGACATGTTGTGGCATTCAACAAAACTGAAAATATAGGATTGGTTTGATAAGAAGACCCAATATTTTTTCGATGAAGAAAAATAAAACTTGAGATGGTCGACGAAGGAATGGTTGGAGAAGTACAACTATTCTGACATCCATGAAGTATTTTTCTATGAATTCCTGATATTATTCTATAAAGGGTTGGTGCAAATCACTTTTTAAAAGAATAATTTCCAGGGAGGAGAGCGTGAACACTGGACTCTCGAACTAATCCAACATCTACGTAGGGTAAAAAAAATAATTCAAAGGCTATCGATGTGTGGATAGACATGATTTTGTAAGGGTACATCACTGAGGTCATTGTTGATACAATTGAATCCTACATTGATGCAGAAAGGGAATTTTTTAAGGAACCCAGAGGGCGATATCTATTGTCATTACAATTGTGGATCAATATCCTCATCTCTAAAAAAAGGGATATTAAAAATGAATTTCAACGAGTAAATCTCTATTTTACGGAGGCTCTATGTACTACGAATATGTGGTTTTGAGGGAATGATGCAGGGTAGATGGATGTGAGTCATGAAAAGATTGTTAGGGAAGTCATGGAAGAGTGTGCTTTCCTACGAAGTGGGGTGAGGTTCCCGCAAGAAAAGAGGAGAAGGAATGTGGAAGAGAGTCCTAGTGTGACAAAAATGGACTACAAAACGGGACCACAAGGGACTAAGAGAGCCTACATTGATGGAGGGAATGAATAGGATACCCCTGAACCTGAGGAAGGACAGAACCAAAGCTACAACATACCTACAACCCCATGCACCATGCCAAAAGTGGGAGGAAGAAACACAAGTTCTTCGTAGGTTTGTCCTATTTCACAGCATAGTAGTAATAGTAGCTGATCAACAAACACCAATAGAATATTCATGATGGCGAGTGACAACATAAATATACCTTTGTTTCAGGGGAATGGGGCTGGCGATCTTTAACATTATTGTTTCTTGTGTGAATTAGTATGGATAGTGAAACAAGTACAAGATGATGATATCAAGAAAAGAAAACTAGCAACAACCTTTAGGGGGAGAGCATTGGATTGGTATATGAAATTTGTGCAAGTACCAATAGGGAATCCATAGAAGACCCTAATAGAAATTAGGATTGAAATGATTGATGAATTTAAGAAACCAAATTCGGAATCACAGCATCTCACCAAGTTAAAGGAAATGAAGGAATTCCCCAACGAATCAGTGTGGGATTTCGATCAGAGATTCAAAACTATGATGGACAAGGTTAGCTTCAGAATGAGTGATGTACAAGATAATGAATCGTTCATTGTGACCTTGGTACATTACATCTACATGTCGCTAATGCAACAAAAGATCACATTCCAAGTGGAAGCCATGGAAATTTTGATGAAGCTAGAGGCTTCAATGATGGGAGAAATGGGGATTGGCATGATCCAGATTGAGTTACAGTTGGTGAAACTTATAATCCAAATGCATGATATTAAGAAGGGGAAAGTGGTCCAGGAAGAGGTATAGTGTAGTCGATGTCGATCTGAAGGACATCACAAGGATTAGTATCCTGAATTTTGTGAATACTTGTAGTTTGGGGCATTGAATCCACTAACTCAAGGACGAATGCTCTGGTGCCAAATTTTGCAAACATGAGGACACTGGTCAGAAGAATGTATGTGCTTACAAAAAGTTGTGTCAAATCCAGCCAATATTTTCTATAACTTCTGTAGCTGGGTTTTCTCCCTGGCTACCTGAAAATGTACCTCCATTCCGTCAAAGGGACATAAGAGTAGAGTTCAAATGGATAAAAAACAAGCTGCAAACAAGCAATTAGCAATACAATAAACAATAAACTAAATACTAAACTAAATAAACAAGATGAGACAAATATACCTTCTCTTTTCTTTAAATTTGGACCACCGTTCCCTAGCTTGGATGGTACCACCTCTCCACAGGATTGATAGTACAGAGGATGCCTCAACGTATAAGGTGGGAATATGGTAGGGCAATGGAATGGTTGGCAAATGATGTTGATATAGTGAGAGGAATGATTCTCACCATACTCACAAATGAGATAAAAAAGGGAGAAGGAATAAGTGGTCAATCTTGTGATGGAGACCTCCACACTATTTTATAGTTTTTCTTGTCCCTTTCTCTCTTTTAGGGTTTTGGAACCCTATTTAGGGTTTTTTATCCCTTTTTGGGGGTTTTAATCCCCTTTGTGGGTTTTTATCTCTTTTGAGGGTTTTTAAGCCCTTTTTTTTGGTTTCTAATCCATTTTGAGGGTTTTTAGGCCTTTTCTAATATTTTTTCAGCTGTTTCAGAGAGCATAAGGTTAAAACATAGTTATGCAGGTAAAAAATGAGGGAAAAAAGATAAGAAAAATATGCTTGTGTATGGTTTATACGAGGTAGATCTAGTTGGGCAATTTTTTGCATTAACAGATTACCCCCTGATGTGTGAGTCCAGGAGCTCATCGTCTGGCCGACAAACATCATAGGATTATTGCAATAGTGGAGAGACCTCTGAAAAAGTGGCACTTCCTCACTCAAGACATGATGGCTTTTGGTATTTTTATTAATGTTGGTTCCCATCAATGGGTGAGGTACAAATAATATGTGACATGTATATGGATGAGGAGGGCATACCCATGATCATGACAAAAGAATAAATAATGGGATCAAGGCCCTAAAATATAGGAGCCGATCATATACAATTATTGTTACATAATGGTGGCCTCAATGAGAGGTTGCATCCAATGCTGATGTGAAGAACTGATACATCGGACCCATGGAATTCTTATGAAATGCGATATCTTCACAATTGATGATCTGTTGAAGCTGGAATTTTACACAACTGTAGGGACTCACTAACAGGAATTCAGATTCCTTATGGTACACTATGCCACATCAATCATGAATCTTCATAGAATCACTACTTTGGGGGCTTCTCAACACTATTTCCAATGCAACCTAGAAATCACAATGAACCTATCTGGGTCCGATAATAGACTCACTCATGTGTTAGAGTCAGGTGACAACCAGGGTCTTTGACCAAATACTGCATAGACCAATACCCTATATGAATCTCAGTGGTGTAATGATGTAGCTGAAGTCGAGCACATGAGACAGAACCATCATGAGAGGCACTAAGGACTCCTCTCAAGTGGTCCAAGGAACTCATCAATAAGGTTAATGAAACTAGGTTACAGGGACCTCTAGTTATATCCTCTAGAATAGATGTGTTGTCGTCGACAGAGGGAGACTTGCAACTAATCAAGGAAATAAGGTTTCCTTGACAAGAAGAATGAGATGGATCACCAAAGTTGTGGGACAATATGGGGACTAGAATAATGAATGGGGGAATAGGGGCAGGGGGAGTATAGATGACTCAAACTCCCTTTTTTCAGGGTATGATGGAAGGGTTGACCTAAAAGTAAATGAAATAGACGCATGGGAGAGGGATCATAACTGTAATACCAGGAATGTAACTACAAATTGGAAATACTGATGGAGGTAGCTTGGAGTATTGATATCCAGGGCATCCAAGGAAGACTCATCATAGAATACTTTGAACAAAGGTGAACCAATGTGGGAATGTTGTTGAGATGCAATATATGGGGTGGCTCCTAAAGGATCTGTTATGACATGATCTCATGGATTTTGAGCGAGCCTGAGAAAGTAAATGCTCATTGGTTTTTTCATTTTTAAAGAGTCTGAAAACAAGAAGAAGACTTTAGTGGGGTCTCTTTTTTCATTGATAGTATCCTGTGTTCGAAAAAAGGATAAAAGTGTAAAAAGGGGATCCCTCCCACCCTTTTTTGGGGGTAGGAGACTTCTTTACTGTTGGTAGTCCAAGCAGGCCGAAAAAGGTTAAACGTATAGTTACTGGATGGTCATTCAAATTCTTTTACGAGCACGAATGAAAGCAAGTTTGCTGCTTAAAGACAACCCATGGTGATATTTTGTCATAAATTTCAGTCCCAGTGCTTGAGAAACGTTCCTCGATCGATAGTGCCAAGGTGGTCCTTTTCTTTTGGTATTCAACATAGTCCGAAAAGGAGATAAATGAGGTTATGTAGATGCCCTTTCAAATATTTTAACGAGCATGAAAGGAAGCAAGCATTCTTGGAGATCTTTTCATTCATTTAGGAGTTAGAAAAGATCTTAACAGAAACTCCATAATGATCAACCGAGAAAGGGGGAAGTGTTCGATATATGGTTGATGAACATAAATGAAGAACACTAATGGTGCCCCCTTGCGAGACGATACATGGTGGTCGAAAGATCGCCAATTGTGTAGTATGGATGGAGCAGATGGATTGTGAACATGCCAATAAACATAAAGGGAGACTCGCATGATGGCATACAAATGGAAGTTATTTCCTGGAAAGGTCCGAAAAAGAATAGTGAAAGCATAAGACAAGGGTCTCATAAAAGATATAAAGGGTGGAAAAACAAACCCAATGGTGCAAACAGTGTCTCAAATAGACTCCAGATGACCCTAACTAGTAGTTAGTGATGCTTCCCCTGGTGCAGTGGTGCATAAGAAAACTAGACCAAATGGAGGCTTATGGGTACGGAACTAGCTCAACGTACAATGTGTGATTCATGTGATGGCATGCAAATTGACATAAATACATGAAATGGCTCAAAGAATCAGTAGGGAGGGAGGTATTCTAGAAGGTTTTTTCTTGACCCAGGAGCTTTGTGCATGACAGTGGAAACTTCCTATCCTTGTAGAGGATGATTCATACATGGGTATGGAATACCAAGGATATACGGAGAGGCCTCGACCTCCAGGGTAGGTCCGACGGCATGCTAGCATAGTTTTTTCTAGACCATATGTGCAACATACTATGTGCATGTGCAGATGTGGGACTACACACTCCATTGGGATACCAGTAGTGCAAGGGAAGGAAGGATGTGTTAGATACACCCAATTACGTGCAAATGATGCGACAGAGTTCTACAATGGACTCACCATGACTAGACGTGGAGAAACTACTGGAGGGGGTCACTGAATTGTGGTAAAAACAATGCAAAGCAAGAAAGAAAAACTATCCTAGAGCTTCTTGAGTAGGCATGGTGAGTGATATCAAGCATAGAACTTCTTGAGGTAGAGCCCATTGCGGGGATTCTTCAAGAGGCGACCATTGGAGTTAGAAAAGACATATGCCCCCTTACTAATGCATTGATGTATGAAATATGGGGCATGCCACATGGAATCAAAATTACCTTCCCCTAACTTATCATGGGCTTGGTCATAAATGAGGACCAAATCACCCTTGCTAAAGGTGCGAGAGTGGGATCGGGAGTCCAAATGGGACTTCGACCGATTGCCGACTACTTCAATAATTTGGAGATTAGCATGATGGTCCTCATTGGTTTGTTTCAGCATAAGTAGGGGTTCTTCTAGTGGTGAAGTATCAAGTAGAAGTTTGTCGACAAGGCAGGGTCATGGAATCTGGCCTTCAATAGGAAGAATCGATTCCACACCATCAAATAAGAAAAATGGGGTGAAACTAGTGGTCATTTCAAAGATATCTCTGTCATCGCAAAAGTGGTGTCCAGATAGATCAGGTGGATCTTCCACTATCTATGATGGGAAAGGACTACTAGAATTATAGGTCGAAGGTGTGTTCATTTCCAATCCAAAATGGCATGTGAATACCTAAGATAAAAGGTGCCCTACCATACTCAATGAAACAACAATGGGAAAGAGGAAGGTAATCATATGAATCAAGAATGAACCCCAATAGTTCCCCAGTGACTAAGGTTGAGGTTGCAAATGAGGTTGTGATATGGTCCGAATGATACTAGATGTGATAGTACATAAATCCATTATTTTAGTTGGCATAGATGGAGGTGGTAAGTCTAGGAATGTGTCTATCATAGGGATGTTGGTAAATAATCTCGGGCCAACAACGGAGAAGGAAGGAATGGAGACACTGCCAATGATAGTATCAATGGTAGGGATGGCATGGTCCAGTGTGGCCGGCCACTGCGGATCATAGTAAGTCAATTAGTCAACCATCATGATCTTCCCATCATAAGGAAAAATCATAAAGAGAAAGACGATTGATGCCACAACTCTCATGGCATACATGTAACTACATTCAAGAAGGAGGTTATAGTCAAGTTAGGCGTTAACAACCTCTATGTCAATCAGAATAATTTTACCAGTTAATGAATAAGGGAAATTCTGGAGAATTCCCTGGCCTTTGGTGGACCCAAGGTTCTGCCAGACACACATCGACGATCCATCAATGTACCACCAAATTCTAGATTGAGACTTGAATTTGGAAGGTGATGACGGATGGAATTATGGGTTCTCCTTGATCCAAATTGAATGTGATCAATATGGAATTGGAGGGTTCCACCGCACCTAGTGCATCTAACAACAATTTCCACTATGGCAGGCATGTTTGGAGCACCTCAAAAGCAGACATGGCTATAGGTGATTGGGCCAAGTCATCAACAATGATATAATTTAAGGAATCCCACGCAGTCATGTTGTTGGTGATATGCCGCAAGGAAAATCGTGGACCTCTCGCCACCCCATCAATGGGGGGTGTAATTAAGTGAAGGGGGATGTTGGCAGTGTTAGAAGTTGATTCCGCTAATGGGTTAGTGGTCACTGTGGTGGATCCATACTGATTGCGCCTTGTCTAGATGTTCACTTCCTCGATTGAAATTACTAGCAAGTGATGGACTCTTGTCTCGATAGGTGGGGCTGTGGCAGGGGCTGTAGCAGTAGGAGGGGACAAGGGAGTAGTTGCAACCAGTCCTTGGAGAGGTAACAGAATTTGAAGCACCATAGACATAGGACCTGGTGATGTTGGGTATGGTTGATCCCATGCTACTGCATTGGTGTCATGTTGAGCTTTGTTCTGTAGAAACTGCTTGACATGGTCCATGTAAGGGAATTTTTGAGTGTAGTGACCGTAAACGTTGCATAATTTAAATAGATGATTAGTCTGTAATGGAGCGTTTCATCCCGATCAGTTAGGTTGTTGGGGGTTTTGTGTCGATGGATTAGTGTCATTGTTATTAGGAAGATTAGGTTGTTGGATGACTCCATGTGGTTAGTTTCCACCTTGGTTTCTTCTTCTATTTCTCTTACCCTACCCTTGTTGGTTGTTGGGAATGGGTTGGTTGGGAAGGTTCTACTAAGCAAAAACCTATGCCGTGGAAATATGAGGAGATGGGGCTAGAGCCAGAGGAGCTAAAGGGGCTATAAATCTAGTCATAGGTCCTGAATATGATTGTGTTGGCCAATTTGGTGCATGAGCATGCTAGTGTGGCGTGGGTTATGCATAGGAAGTCATGGCTATAGACTGATCCATCATCCTTTATTAATCGAGTACTTGGTTTGGTGGTGCAACATTGGGTTTGTTGCTTTGGTGCTTTGGAATTGTAGGGGCTGCCACATAGCATTGTGGGTTTTGAAAGAGATAACTGATGACACCATCCCCAGCATGGGATTCCTCTGGTGTATCACATTGAGAGGTACTGACATAGGGAGCATTTGATATGATGGTGTATAGGTATCTAGACTGAGCATAGATTAAATTGAATTGTTGGTCCTTTAAGATGGCCTCTTCCTCAGATTGGGGACGTTCAGAGGTGATATCTTTGGTAATGGGTGATATCAAGGTCTTAAGGAACCAATCGAGGAAGATCTCATCATCAAGTTGGATCTTACATAGGCTACATCGTCGCCGCCACTCATGGATGTGGTCGATGATGTGAGTGGCGGTGTTCTAATGACAAGATAACAATATCTCCATGCCCTCATCATATTTGACAAGGTTTTGGAAGTATTGGAGGAATATGAATGCTAATGAAGTGAATTCAAGGTAAGAGGCTTGGGGTAATTCGATATACCATTTTACCATAGCACCTATGGGTGTGCGTTGGAAGAATATCAGTATGATCGAGTCTTCTACAATGTTGTTTGATGAGCACCATAGATGAAATGACAAAATATGGTTTTGGGGGCACTCACCTGCATTTCCTTCAAACGTGGGAATGTCGGAAGGAAGCTTGGATGGCATGGGAGGCCAATGGGGTTGAGGACGGATTGGGTCATTCGTTAACCTATCCAAATATGGTAAGTTAAGGTGAGCCATGAATGGGAGGTTAGAACCAAGGTTGTTCAGGAGGGACTGGAAATGGCACTCAAGTTTTCAAGAGCATGACTTCCATACATGGTCGAGGGCACTTGAGGTTGAATTCTCAGAACGGGGATAGTGAAGACAATCGTGGAAGGGCCATTTCCCCCATGTATGTATGGTGGTATGGTTGGAATTTTGGGGGATACTATAGGGCCGTACTTATAGCAGCATGTGCAGTAGTGTTGGGACCACTGGCAGGGATGTTGGTAATGAGGTGAGGCAGCAACATGGGTCCGCTACCAACCATCCCTCCGAAGAAAGGGTAAGGATTTGTGCGATATATGGGGATAGACGGTGCAGTGAAAAGATTCGGCTTGAATTGGTAGGAATCTGAGTCAGAATCAGAGGAGTTGTGACCTTCTGATGGTGAGGAGGGTTGTCAAGGAGGGCCTCAATGGTGACGGTCTAAAGACCCAGACTGAGGGGGGTTCCCCTTAAGTCATCACGAGGAACGTGGTGGATAAATGGTGGCTTATGGTAGTAACTGGTAATGAATTTTGGGCCCCAATTTAAAAGGATTCCTATTATTTCACAAGTAGTCACTTGGCCACCAAGGCTGTCAGAAGACAATGCTTCACTTTTTCCTCACAAAGGTGTATCTAGTCAATCGGAAGGGGTCGTTTCCCATTTGGCTTATCAATTCCTATCAATGGATGGATATTTTGGGGTTCCTGTGGTACTCCTCATAATGATTTTTAGGGAAAATCCCAAGCACTTCCCATAATTGTTGCGGTTGAGACTTATGTCCCAAACTGAAATATTATTAAGTAAGTTGGTTACTTTCATGGTTTCACTTGGGGTCATGAACCGAGTTTTGTTGTATTATTTGGTGTGAGTATGTGAACTTTGTGTATGAGGTTGTTTATTTTAATTTTAATTATTTAATGACCAAATAACATTGGTTTCTATGCAAGGATCAAGCAAAGGGATTGGATCAAAACAAATTTGAATGGTAAAAATAAACCAAAACAAAGTGCAAGACAAACTGTAATCATGGCAAAATGACCGCAACTTGTTGTGAATTACTAGTATGACTACCTCACTTTTGTATCCTTCAAATCCTAGAGGGATTTTTAGGCTCTCATCAAAGTGGAAAAAATTTCACTTGTAGATCCATAGGTCAATCCCCAAATGCTCGGTGCTCAACAGGGAATACACGAACATCGTGAAACCCCCAATGGTTTACACTCCCTTTTCGACTTCCAAGGTCACTTGTTTTTAATGGAAAATAAAAATGACAAAAATGAATTCCTATTACTAAGCTTACTCAACCCCCTGTCTTATCTTAGAAGACCCCAGAGGGTGATGACTGAGTAGAGGAGGAAGGGCTGAGCAAGAATGTTAATTTCCCATGTTTTAATAATGAAAAAACAGAATATAACTTGTAGAAACTAACACAGAAATAGATAGATTGCACGTAATAGTAAAACAGTGGCTAATGGGCCTTTCATATGGGCAAAATAGATGTAAAATAACTCAAAAATGGATAGGTCACTTCTAAATGCAGAATAGTGGCAATTGAGTCACACAAAAAGGCCACACAACAACGACTGGGTCACAAACTATGCAAAAACAACCACGACTATCCTTTGGGAGAAAAGTAACACCTTTTGAGAGCTGATTCATGACATGGGTCGTGGGTTTTACCCTGAAAGTAGTGAGTGGGTCGCACTTTTCATCCTAAAAGCTGTAGCTGGGGCCGGAAAGAAAAATTAAAAAAAAAAAGTTGGCAGTGGCCAACAAGAGCAGGTAGCGGTGCCATATAGACTTGGATTTCCCTCTTGAGTGATGACTGAGCCTCAAAATAAAGCAAAGAATTGTAAAAAAATAGGATGAAAAATGATTGACCTAGTTTGGTCACCAAAATTGTAGCCAGGTTTTCACCATGGCTACATGTAAATGCACCTCCCTTTCGTTGAAGGGATAGAAAGGTAGAGTTCAAATGGATAAAAAACAAGAAACAAACAAATGATTAGAAATACAATAAACAATAAAAAAAATACTAAACTAAATAAACAAGATGAGACAAATATACCTTCTCTTTTCTTTAAAATTGGGCCACCATGCCCTAGATTGGATGGTACCGCCTCTCCATAGGCTTGATAGTACGGAAGATGCCTCAACGTACAAGGTGGGGAGATGGCAAGGAAATGGAATGATTGGAAAATGATGTGGGTATTGTGAGACGAATTATTCTCATCATACTCACAAATGAGATAAGAAAAGGGTGAAGGAATAAGTGGTCAGTCTTGTGAAGGGGACCTCCACAATATTTTATAGTTTTTCTTGTCCTTTTTTCTCTTTTAGGGTTTTGGAACCCTACTTAGGGTTTTAAGCCCTATTTAGGGTTTTTATCCATTTTTGGGGTTTTCAAGCCCCTTTGTGGGTGTTTAGCTTTTTTGAGGTTTTTTAAACCCTTTTTTGGGTTTTTAAGCCCTTTTGAGGGTTTTTAGGCTGTTTCAGATATTTTTTGATATTTTTGAGAGAGCATAAGGTTAAAACATAGTTATGGAGGTCAAATATGAGGGAAAAAATATAGGAAAAAGATATTTGTGTATGTTTTAGACCATGTAGAACTAGTTAAGAAATTTTTTGTGTCAACAACTTCTCTCCATCATTTTCTCATGAGGAAAAATATTGTAAATCTTATTATTTTCTCCAAGAAATAACTATGGATACATACTTTACGAAAGGAGAGGAGAAATGAAAAACAAATAGACTTCAAATGCAACTACAATATAATAAACTAAAACTAGAATTGTAGTATAATGAAACACAAAAACAATTCAATCAACCATAGTACAACCAGCCATTCTATCAGCAGCAAGGAGGATTTCAAGGATGATTTCACGGTGGTCGAAAATGAATGCTTTGGTTGAACAGGAATTTTGGTCAAGGTTGAGGACCGGTTACTTTCTAGAAGTGCGGATTAGTAGGACACTATCATATGGATTGTCCAAACCTAGCATCTCAGTGTACTTATGGTAGCGCAGTTCATCATACTATTGAAGACTGTCCACAAATAATTGCAAAATAGCAAGCTAGGAATTTACAAACATTGCAACTGAAACAAAATACAAATCAAAATCAAAATCAAAATGCTCATCCAAGTGTGCAGAAGATATATCCTAAAATAAGGAGTCAACCAATGCATTTCACCATAGTAACAAGAGGAGAAACTATGACAGGAGAAGATGGGCCACTACCGAATGTTCAAACTAAAGCTCAGAAGAAAGTACAATTTAATGCACAGGAGAAGAAAAACAAACCTTCTTCAAAGAAAATGACGTAGTCTTAAAGAGTAATGGAAAGTTATTGGTTTATGAAATGGCACCAAGTTTTGATTTGAAAAATTCACCAAGATCGCAAGGGAAGGTCAGTACCTTGAAATTTTTTCTAGAAAGTTGTCTAACATTAGCCAAGGATCACGATCCATTAGCATATTTAGAAATATTCTTGTATGGACAAGAAGAGGAGCGACACGATCACCCACTCAACTGGTTATAGAAGAAGAAAACATGAAGAGAAATGAGAATGAATGCATAGATTGGTGAAAATGATGTAGATTCCATAATTTTGGATCTAGGGTTGGACATGAACATTATAACCAAACATACATGGGATATTATGGGGAAAAGGAAGCTATTCTTGTCCCCAGTACAATTTCATGTGGAAAACTAGGCAAAAATTTCACCGATTGGTCAAGGGCCTCATCTACATGTAGAGGTGAAAGGATTGAAAACATATGGGGATTTCAATGTTATAGAGATAGCCAACAATGTGAATCCATACCCTATTCTGTTGGGGATCATATGGACGATAGAAAACCTATCATTTATTAATTTCAAAAAAAGTACAATGGCTTTCGAGAATCGTGACACAAGGGTCATTTTCCCATTGGATCCCCTTGAAGGAAAACAATATGTTGAAAAAAGAAAAGATGAAGTTGTGGGAGGATGGGATAATGCTTACAATGTCTCCAAAGACTACATCAATCCCACCGCTAATGGAGAATTAGGATGGAAAAGTATCAACTCCACATCTTCATACTATGATGAAGCACTATAAAATTGGTGAAACCGATTGCATGAAGTATCAATAAGAAAATGTGTATGAATTACTCAAAGACTGATATAGGTAGTGACAGTGGTATACGATCTTCCAACATATGAAGGATTACCTAACTTGGCATCCTTCATCAATGAATTCAAACATAGAGTATCAAAACTGCAACACTTGTTAGAACTAGAAGAAGCACTTAATGCTACCCCAACAATATGGTGGGATGCACATAAGACATCGACGGAAAAATGGAAAATATTTCGATGATTGAACAAAGTTTGATTCAGGGAGGAGGACTGCTATGAAGGTAAGAAATATGATGGAAGAATTTATACAAGTGATCATGTGATAACATGTCAAACATAATGGAAAATGAGGCCAAAGGAGGAATGGGTTCATGTGTTCATCCATAAGCTACAAGAAACACCATAGAGATGATATGCCTCCGCATAGATGTGATGAGAAACAAAAACATGGAAAAAAATGTTATCTTCATCCATACTTTTAGTTTCGCAAACAAAAATCCGTTCATTCATAGTATGTTGCAAGACATCTTCAAAAAGTACTCGAGACAGTTATGACTGAATGACCAACGAGACTACAACTGACACTGACAAAGAATGGAAGGAGAGTTTTCTTCAAAAATAGATATTCAAATGTCTTCTTCTGGATCAACCATGTAAGAATATGATATATCACAAATCTCATAAACTTTTGGAGCAGCAGGAGAAAGAGTAGAACCAAGGATACTTTCTTCAATTCGAATTGACTTTGTGGAAAATTATGCTTCTTCTGCATCTTCAACAATTTTCTTTGTTGTAGGAGAGGGAACGAACTCATCATGCTATATTTTATCTAAAACTCTCTCAAAATATGGGATTTTAGAGTCGTCTCCCATATGACTATTTGGTCCTCCTGATAGAGGGAAACTGATGAAGGATTCCCTAGAGGAAACCATGTGGTTGGATGCTCCAGAATCTATCAAATAAGCCTTCAATGGAGTGAGGCTTGCATGCAAGGAATGGTGGATCTCATGTTCTTCATTCTTCTCTTCATCATCAGACATCTCTCCACCTTATCGAAGGGAATCTGTACACATAGAGGTTTCAAGTGGTCGAGGGTATTCTTCATGCACAAGTCTTTTGGATGAAAACCCCTCATGCAATAGGGACACTTTTTATTTTCAAACCTTTTCTTCTTCTTGGATCTCGAATATCCTTTGAAATTATTCTGATTCTCTTTAGGATTTGAATCAGATGCTTTAGACTCTTTCCCTTTAGGTATCCCTTTATCTTATTCTTTGGAAGAGTCTATCACTAGGAGGGATTGATATTTGGAAGTATGGATGACTCCCATCTGCATGAACTTCTCTTGCTCATGTATTAAGGACTCGACAAAGGAATCAAGTGAGGGAATCTTCCAATTGGGAATGTAATCTCTTTCAGAATGAAATATTGAGACAAATATAGAATACTTAGAGCTTAGTTTTCTTAGTATGGAGAGCATATGTTTATTATCCTTACTTTCTATTATGAAATGTCTGCATTGAAGTGCAACAAACTTGAATTTAGAAAAGAATTGATGGATGGTATCGAAACTTCTGGGATGCAGTAAGGATATCAAACTATTCTACAAAATGTGTCCCCAAAGATCATATTTATTTCCAAATAATACTTCAAGCTTCTCCCAAGCTTCTTTGGGAGTCCTCAAGCCTTCAAGGTGAAAGAGGAGATCTCTAGATAAGTGAGTACATTGATAAATAGAAGCTTCATCTAAGTGGTTCAAAAACTTATTTTTCTCAGCTAGATGATGCAGCTCAGCCTCCCTACCAAGTATTATCCTGAAGTATCATTTCTTGCACAAGAACAACTCCATATATTCCCTCCAATCAACATAATTGAAGGGTGTTATGATATGATGTTTAGAAGGTTGAGAATCCATAATTCTCTGGCTAGAAAAGGAAATTTCTTCACACAAGCTATGTAGCACTTGTAGAAATTTCATTGTAAAAACCAAAATAATTCGAAATATGTTAGAATCAACCCTTCCCTCTTGACATAAAAACTTTCTTAGGGTTTTTCATGCCCACACCACCACTCTGAATAAATTTCTTAGGGTCTGTGGAAACCCAATTGCTTGTGGTGTTCAATGGAGAGTAGACAGACTTGAATCTTCCTTGAGATGGCTTTGATACCATGTTAGAATGTTTTTTCCATTTATATCATCAAACAATGATTCCAAATTATTGATGTAGTGAATATGAATGTATTATGCAAACTAAACAAATCAAATCGCACAGGAGATAGACAAGTATTGCTCAGATAATTACAGTATTATATTCTTTACATAATCTTGTGTTACAATAGTGTAACATAGGAAATAATTCGAATCATTAGGGATGAATTCAAATCTAGCAATTCGATGTGACTATATATGAATGGATGGATAACTAAATATGTATAAATCACGATTGGAGTCCAAGTGGTTAACTCCATATGTCTAACTAAGTCACACAAAAAGTTCTAATCAGTTAAATCAGTGTAAGTGAGGTGGTAGGTGAGAAAAGGAGCCTTATCCACATGAAACCATGCATAACTAGCGTTAACTGAGCTAAAAATAACTAAAGAATAACTAAGCTTAACTAGTTCCAACTCCAACTGACTGAAGTAGGTTGGTGTCGGGACTCCCACTGGCTCCTAAAATGTAGGTATTGGCCTAGGAGGAACCTAAATTGATGCATGCAAGTGCATGCAGTGGCAGTTAGCATCCATCGGTGTTTCTGAGACTCTAGTAACTGGTACATGTGGTCCAATTAGGCCAAGTGGACCCAATGGTACTAGTGGATCCAATAATTAAATAAACACTGTTAAGTTAGGCTAAAATAATCTAATAGACAGTTTGTTCAAGGGAGGATTAAAAATGCTAACACCTGCAGGATCCCTTTTTTTCTGAATTACAATTTATGAGATCTAGTCCACTTACATAAACATTTAAGATGATACTTCCTTTTGAAATTATGGGATCAAGTATAAGGATGATTAGTTCCAACATATTCGACGATCCTCCCTTTTGGAATTATAGGATCATGTCCACTCACATGAACATTTAAGACAATCCTTCCTTTAGTAATTAGGGGATCAAGTCTAAGGATGATTAGTCCCAACATATTAGACTGTTCTATCTTTCATAATTACAAGATCAAGTCTAAGGATGATTATCTTAGAAAAAAAGGATCGCAAAGAAATAAGAATTAAATAGTTAAAGAAGTTGAAAATATTAAACACATTATAAGAGAGACACATATATAACGTGGTTCACCCAATATGCGATATGTCCACACATAAATTCCCAGTCCTATATTATTATGCCATCCAACAAAATGAAGGGATACAACCTCCATGAACCATTTTGTACTTCCTCTTCACTCTCTCATATTCTCTCTCACACAATCATAGAGATTTTTTTTACAATGCTACAATAAAATACATAGTTGCAATATAATGATTTCATTTTATAGGGGAATTACAATGGGAAAATACCATGGTTCAGCCACTACCATGGGACCATAGACTATTGTCCAACAAACATTCTGAAAAATTTCTTGTGGTGCCTTTTCCCCCAAACCCTCTAGTCGAGGGGGATGATCCCCCCCCCACCTAGACCTCCGTGGGGGCGGGTGGGGGATGATGACCCCCCACATCCCCCTGCTGGGATGATGCTATAGTAAAAATGAGGTACAAACAAAGTTTAATAATAACATCTCTAAATCTTGAAGATCATGCTATACAACCAGCAATCTCCCTCTTGGAGACTAATCAAAACAACTCCATTGTTGCTTCACTTTCTGGAATATGCTATGAACCTTCAACCTAGAAAATTTATCATCTTCAGCTTCATGCTTGAAGGCCATCATAAACTAAGTAGGAACTCAATTTATTTCTATTTACTATCTTTGTCAACATGTCTGCAGGATTCTGACTAGTATGTATCTTTTTCCAACTTTAACAGTTCATCTTCCAAAATAGATCTTATGAAATGGTACTTGAGTTGTATATGTTTAGTATTTGAAATGAAAATATAATTTCTTTGAAATACAAATGGAACTCTCATTTTCATTGTACAACCTTCTTTTCTCCTTCTTCTTACCCAATTCCTCCGTGAACCTCTGTAACCAAATCATTTCTTTAATCTCCTCTTTAGCAGAAATGATGCTTTGATTCCATTGTTGAAAGTTAAAAAACCTTTTGTAGTTTCTAAATCCATCTTACTATTGTTCCACCATCAATAAATGCATACCCTATGGTGCTCCTCTTCTTGTCTTTATCACCTGCCATATCTACATCAACATATACGTGTATAACATTGTCTAAACCTCCAAAACATAATGCATGAGAAGTGGTACCTCTCAAATACATGAGAATCCATTGTACTTCCTTAAAATTCTCTTTACCTAGATTGTTCATATACCTACTCACAACTCCCACTACATGTGCGATATCTGGTCTTGTGTGCACCATGGAATACATCATGATGCCACTGCTGATGAATTGGGAAACTTGGACATGTATTCTATCTATTCCTATGTCTTGGGACACATATCTTTACTTAGTTTGAAATGAATGGACAAAGGTGTACTAACTAGTTTTTCATTAGGAATTATAAACCTATCCAACACCTTTTCTATTGAAGCAAACAATTATTTTGCTCACACAATAATCACCAAAATATCTGGAATATCGAATAAGCCATAAGGAAAATATATAAATGATTGTATAGATGAAGATAATAGATTAGATAATGGATGATGAACCACTTATTAAATAAGGCTTGGGATTGTGAGTGAAAGGTTATGTCCTTTCATGTTAAGTATAATTAATTATGATTATTATTAATTATTTAATTATTATATTTATTTTATGTTCGTTACATTGCCTTCCCCTTAAGGGAATATTTGTCCTCAAAGATGTATTGATTTTAATACATGTTTTAATTTAATCTATCATCTCGGGGTTTCTTTTTAGTTGCGACAATTGAGGAAATGAGCCAATACGAGTTACGAATTCCCCAGGAGAATCGTTGTATTGTATCTGCTGTGGTCCATCCCAGATCTATTTTTATCGGATCTCCGAGATCTTTTTGTGGGATGATTCGTCTCAATTTTTGCATGTCCACATAAGTCTTCTGTGAATATTCATTTCGACCCTATCGTTGGTCAAAATGATGATTATAATTAGGATGTCTGTAAGGTGTAGGTGTTCTTTGTTCTTCTTTCTTTTGGATTATGATGAAGAATTTGTTCACTTCCTCTATTTGATTTTTGGATGCATTTTCTTGGATTTGTGCTTCTTGGTTCTCCAACAAATTGTTATGATTCTGGATCTTTTCGATTCTTCCCTCTTGTGACTTTTTTTCAATTTCTAGATCCTTGATTTGGTTCTGCAGTACCTGATTACGATTATTTAGAAATTGGTTTTCTTCTTGCTTTTCTAGTATTTTTCCTTCAAGGTCTTCACCAGAGTGTTCCCTCTTGCTACTATTTTTCAATTTTTTTATTTTTGTAATCAGGGTTTTGTTATGATTTCTTAATCTGAAAATTTCTTCAGAATTGTGAGATATTGTTTTATTACTCTTTGTGATCTCCATCTTGTGTTCCTTTTTAGAGTCATTGTTTTGTTGTTGAAGAACTTTTATCTGTTGTCGATAATGGTCAACCACTGATTCTTGATCTCCTTATTTATCTCATATGTGCGTCAATTCTTCATCTTTGTCATTAACAATTTTGTTCAAGCGTATTATTTTTGCTTCGTAATCACTTATTTCTTTCTTTATATCTTGATTTTTTTGTCTCTGATTGAAATCATTTTCGTCTTTTAATTTCTTAATTTGGGCTGAACATTTTTCTATATGATTATTCTGATCAGAAATTTTTTGTTCCTTGTGCTCTTTTTGCATCTTATGTAATTTAATAAACATTTTCGATTTCATATTCATGTTTTGTAATTCTTCATTGTCTCTTTGATAGCGCTTTAATTTGGCTTCTAATTTCTCTATTTGTGCTTGCAGACCAACTTCCATGGTCTCTCATTTCTTTAATGATAGATGGCTATCGAATTCTTTGATGAGTCCTCCTCGGATTTTGTTTCTTCGACGATATATAGTCTTGACTTCCTGTCTTGTTTCACTTCTTTGATGATAGAAGATT
This sequence comes from Pseudotsuga menziesii, assembly GCA_001517045.1. Lineage (NCBI taxonomy): Eukaryota > Viridiplantae > Streptophyta > Pinopsida > Pinales > Pinaceae > Pseudotsuga > Pseudotsuga menziesii. Next base: position 39,954 of record LPNX010211475.1, read on the forward strand.
TTCCTTTTGTTTTTATTTTTTATTTTTTTTATACTTTTTTTTCCATTTTTTTAATAATAAATATTAATTATTTAATTAATATTAATATTATTATTATTTTAAATTAATTATTATATAATAATGTCTTATTATCATTTAATATAATAACAATTAAAAATATTATAAATGTAATATATTATAAATATAATATAATATAATATATTATATTATATTATATAATATGTTATGTTTGTTTTTGTGTAGGGTTGTGGAGATGGATCACATGGCCGGTGGATGAGCGGTGGTAAGGATGGAGGAGGTGGTCGATGGAGATGCAGGGCAACGTGAGGGTGAAGGATAAATGGAAGAACGTGATGGTGGGCCTAACCAATGACAGGGTGGATGCACAGAGGAGCTGGGTGGGTGGTGAGGACTGACGCGCAGAGGTGGGTGGAGGTGGAGGGCGATGATGGAGGGAAGCGGATGAAGGATGGAGCTGAGGGCGACGGAGGAATAGGGAGTCACTAGTGATGATGGAATCATGAGGGGTGAAGAGAGAGTGAAGGGTTGAAGGGAGATGGGGGAGTGCCGGTGGGTGGAGCGCAGGGGAAGCACAAGGGGGAAGAGCTATGGAGTAGGAGTGGAGGTGGATGACATGGAGGTGAAGGTGGCCAACGTAGAGGTGCAGGGGCATGGAGGTGGCTGAGAAACAGAGAGCTGGCAAAGGTTGGAGCAGCAATTTTCATATTTATTTTATTTTATTTTTATATCTTCTTTAATTTTACAGCGGAATGTTTTGTTTTTTGTTTTTTTTTTCCCTGCAAATGGCCAAAGGAAAAAAAATCAGGGAAACCCTGGGTGATGGCTAAAAGCAAAAAATATGGCCAAAGTCCGGGATCTAACCAACGAGTCTCTGATACCACTTGAAGCGAACAATTATTTTGCTAACATAATAATCACCAAAATATCTGGAATATCGGATAAGCCATAAGGAAAATATATAAATGATTATATATATGAAGATAATAGATTAGATAATGGATGACGACCCACCTATTAAACAAGGCTTGAGGATTGTGAGTGAAAGGTTATGTCCTTTCATGTTAAGTATAATTAATTATGATTATTATTAATTATTTAATTATTGTTTTTATTTTACGTTCATTACATCTATGTACTCACATTGAGACAATGTTAATGTACAATTTTTCCTATCTCTTGTTATTCTCATATGAAGGATTTGCTTTGGAGAACCTAAATCCTTCTTTGCAAATGATTTAACTATTTTCCTTTGAGCACATTTATATCTTACATGTTCGAAGATACAAAAAGCATGTCATCCACATACAATAACAAGATAATATATCTTCCATTATTTAGCCTCTTGAAATAAACACGGTGGTCAGAATGGCATCTAATATAACCTTTTTCTATCATAAACTTATCAAAATTTAAATAACATTGGATCAGAGCTTGCTTCGGGCCATACAATCTCTTCTTCAACCTGCAAACCAAATTCTCCTTCCCTTTTTCCTCATACCCTTGTGGCTATTGCATATAATTCTCTTCCTCTAAATCCCCATGGAGAAACGATGCTTTTACATCTAACTATTCAAGATGAAAATATTCTACCGCAACTAGACTTAAAATAGTCCCAATTTAAATCATTTTAACAATAGGAGAAAATATTTCATCAAAGTGTATACCTTTCTTTTGTGCAAACACCTTTGCAACAAGTCTAGCCTTATACTTGTTCTTTCCTCCATCTTCTTCCTTCAACATGTAAACCCATTTATTATGCAATTATATTTTTCCAATAGGAAACTCAACCAAATCCCAAGTCTAGTTTCTTACCAATGAGTCCATCTACTTATTCATGCCTTGCTCCCACTTCTTTCTAGTTTCTACCTGCATTTCCTCTTCATAACATTTTGGTTCACTAGAATCAGTCATCAATAAATAATGCAGCAAAGGAGAGAATCGTTAAGGGGGTCTACTTTTTTTCTGTTGAAAAAGTGGTGGAATCCCCCTGACTAGCACAGTTTCCATTGGCTAAGAAACCACGAAGTAGGAGAATCTAAGCCGTCAAAATCACCTGAGGATCGTACCCGGCCTGGACCACACCAACCCTTAACATGGTTGTATTTTTTGGTATCCAACGGGATTAGAACCAGTGACCTTTGAGCTTAGGGGGCATCTTAACCATACCCCACCACCAACTGTTCTACATCTCATGGATATTGAGGGGGTCTACTTAAACTAGTAGATATTCTTACATTTGTAGGACTTTGAGATACCTACTATTGCTCTTGATTTTATGGTGCCTTTGGAACATCATTTTATTTCATTTCATTAAGCATTGTGTACTCTGTATTTTTATTTTCTTCTTTCTTTCCTTGCAACTGATCTTTGTACATAACATTTTCATTTAATACTACATCAATACTCCTAATTCTTCTTTTATTTTCATAATCCCATAAGCAATAACCAAAATAATCAACCATGTATCCAATAAAGGTAATTTTCTTGGATTTAGCCTCAAACTTTGTTTTATTTTCTTTATAAATATTGACAAATGATTCACAACCAAAATTTCTCAGAAATGAGTAGTTCTCATAAAAGAGAAATGAGTAGGGAAACCTTGCATGCAATCTCATACACCTTGCACACTCCATGATCATCCTTTTCATCCTTTCTGTGAGACCATTTTCTTGTGGTCTTCATGGGACTGTCTTCTCTCTATGAATCCCATTGTACGAACAATAAATATCAAACTCCTTGATATAGTATTCACATCCATTATAAAATTTGAAAAATTTAAACCTTTTCCATGTCTCATTTTTAACCAAAGCTTTCCACTCCTTAAAAGTAGAAAACACCCTAGATTTATGTCTAATGCAATACACCCAAGTTTTTCTAGTTGCATCATCAATAAAAAAAACATAATAACTAATGGCTTCTTATTTTTTCTATTTCCTGATTAAATTTCAAGTCCATTTGTATGTGAGAGCCAAGCATTTTGATCAAGTTATCTATATGTTTATTGTCCATTTTGACTTCAATTATACAAATTTTGAAGAATACCCTATGAAGTATTTGACAACGTAATTTTATCATTATTTTATATATATATTTTTTTTCATTTAAAAAAAAAACAAAAGGGGATTTCAAAAAGTCACATCTAACAAACCATTACTACGTGGATTTCTCACTCTCTCTTCAAGGGGTCGATCTGGCACCTAATCCAACACCAACATAATAGAGGAATGATGGTTCAAAGGATGGAAAATTTGGTTGAAATGCACTGATGGTTCTACTTGGTTGTACCCTTGAATACTATCAGTTACCAATTGCTGCTCAAATCACCCCAGGAGTTGCGGCCCTAGTTATGAGTAGACTGAATATTTGTGGTTGGAAATATGGGTTAGGTTACGATGATCTTAATTAATATTTTTTTTGTGCAAGACTTATACTTCCATCTATTCATTGCATAATTGTTGGTAACTATTTTTAGAGGGTCGACCCTTTCAGTGGCTGACCCATGATGTAACCTATATAGGTTGTAAGACTCGGAAGGGATGTGCGAGATATACATCTATGTTGTAAAAACTAGGATTCAGTATAAATTGACTGGTTCTACATTTTTATTTGAGTTCTTAACTTCTATTTTAACACATTTTGCAAGGGTCTCACCTTCGAACCATTGTGCATTAATTCTGGTTGATAAATATGGTTTCCCACATATTTACATAAATCCTTTAATCTTTGTACATTCTAGTTTTAGTGTTAAAATATATATATATATATTTGCGTGAATTTTTGGAAGTATTTCATTCTTGTTTGGTTTATGGTTTGTAGAGTAGTTTGGTTGATCACTTGTCATAGTTTCGTGTATAAAAGTAATTTGAAGCTTTACCCATGTTTCACATTTAACCAATAGGAAGTTTTTTTATGGGTTGTTTGAAAGAAATTTTCTGTAGAAAGAAAATGTTCTCAGACTTACATAAGATCACAACAATGCATGAGATTTGAGTTATATTTTATACTTTATGCATGAGGTTTCAACGTTTTATACTTGTTGTAAGAAATTTGAATAGATTAGATTAAAGTATATAGAAAATAATTTTCACATAGAATTAACTTGTATTCTTATTATCCTGCAATGTTTTATACTTGTTGTAAGAAATTTGAAGATATTAGATTAAAGTACATAGAAAATAATTTTCATGTAGAATTAACTCGTATTCTTATTATCCTGCATATTGCTAATCTCTATTGCTCGATGAAAATTCACATTTATATTTATTGATTCTATTCTAGAAATCAAAAGTTATTAATTCTTAGCATAGGATACATTTAGCTCAGCATACAAAAACATAAAGAAATCATTTCTTTCAAACATAATGCAAGTCCTTGCGAAAACATCTAGACTACTAAAATTATTATAAAAAGGATACGTGTGCATATCTATATTTGAATAGTGAGTTCAAGATTTTGTTCACTTGCAATACAATTTATTTTGTGGAGTAATCCTAGCATTGAAAACAGGCCCTAAAGATTAATATCATTAAAACAATTTTCTATAACTTAGGGATTTATGGTTTAAAATAAATTCCATGATCGGCCGAGTCTAAAGTCACTATACAACAATTCACTTACACACACACACTTGTCGTGACTTTCTCAACTTTGTTCTGGAATTACAATTATCAAAATATCAGGTCATAAATAAGCTTATTCCCCCTTTAAGAGTTTAGTTACTTTAAGATTGTATCCATTTGCATTTGGTTGAAAAGATTTATTTATTTGAATTTTGAAACTTTAAATTAGGATCCTAGTTGCATACCATTAAAATATTTTTACCAACCTTAGGTATTTCAAAGATTTGGTAGGTTTGGTTTTCTTCTAGTAAAAGCATAGTTATTTTTATTACCTGCACAAACACTGTTAGAAACTCACAAGTATACAGGCCCTAGTTTGACAATTTAATATTTTAGGTATATTAATTAAACGAGCTTTTTTAACCTGGCATTTTTTACGTTGTTGCTGGGGAATTGCTTTAAGGTAATATTTTCCACTAATCTGATAGTTGTTTTCTTATATGAATAGATTTCTATAGGAGGAGGAGGGGTGGTAAGAAGATTATGAAAGGTTCCTTCAAACCCGTTTGTAGCATAGGTTATTTTTAGAATTTTTTTCCTATCTTTTTCTATTAAAGTACAATTTATTTTTTATGAGACCTAGGGATATTCGAGGTAGATATATAAAAACTAGTTTCAAAAATTATGATATTTTTGGAGGTAAAACTCCACCATCAAGGAATCATGGAGAAATATACTTAGGTAACAAAAGAAAAGGGAATATTGCATAGTAAACTTTAGGGAAACAAATAAAAGAAAGAATAGGACAAAATTTCGCTAGGTTAGAAACTAAATTACCTTAAAGTGGACTACTATTGGTACGAGAGTCATCAAAAAGTGTTAAAGTTTCACATATAAAAGAGGATCCCAATTTTTTTGACTTAGTGGATGTGGAAAAAATTAATGCACTTTTTGGAAATACATGGGATCCAATAGTTTCTCACTTAGAATCCATAGTAAGTCCACCTGAGAAAACTATAGGAAATTCCTTATATTAAATAAAACCTATAGTAGAACAATCTGATCTTACATTATCTTCAAGGGAAGGTAGGATAAGCTACAGTTTGTTTGGTAATCCACTTGCAATGGGGGGTCAGGAAGAAGAAGTTGAACGAAAGGGAAAACTAAAACAACTTTTCGTTCTCCAATTTTAGATGTCATACATAATTTCAATATGAATAATGTACTTGTATCCTCATTACCTATATTTTATGGAAAAAGTATTGAATATCCAGATATATTTTGTTTCAATTTGAAATATTATGTAGAATTTATAATTATCTTCAGGATGCCCAAAAACTAAAATTATTCCTCGCTACTCTCAAAGATATCACACTTCGTTGGTGTATGGGGTTAGGTGAATATATCATAAGGACATGGGAGGAAAAGAAAATTTCGTTTCTTCAGAAATATCAAGACTACTTTAGATCTCAATATTCCTACCATGACATCTTTATAATCCAGTAACATGAGGAAGAAAGTCTAGAATACTTCTTTGAACGATTTAATTATATTTTATATAAATCTAAATATAATACCCCACGATAAGACGCTATTAGAACACTCTTATTGAAAGTAATTTCAGAAGAATACATAGAAATACTCAACCCCAAGGCCCCAGGTGATATTTACCGCAAACATTTTGATGAGATTAACAAGTTATGCATAAAATATTCTCATAATAGAGGAAAGACTGGGAAGAGTATGAGGGATGGTTCCCCTTAAGCCTCGAAAATAGTTAATACCAGTGGTGTCACTAGAATAGAGATAAGGAACCTATTAGAAAAATTCAAAATAGATATCTTGTGTACTCTAAGGTCTCAGCTTGATTCCCTAAAAACAAAAAAAAAAAGGCAACAAGAAGAAGACATCACAATATTACATATACTCTTTCCTAAGTGTAGAAAGAGGAATCCTTTCAAGGAATGTCCTATTAATAATGTATCCATTTTTTTATGTTCTCACAAATACCCCACAGGGGACTATCCTTCATTACCATAACTACAAGCCCTTTATAAAATAAGTAATAAAAATATTGATCAATCCTATACACATGGCCAGTGCGACCTCAAAATATGTATTTGGAACCCACTTATAAAAAGAATCCATATTATTATCCAATGAAACCTCCTCAACATCATTGGAACCCATAGATGTGGAAAAATTAGCCATCCCATCCTGCACAACACCATCCTTGGAAACAAGGTTATGGAGGAGTGCAACCAACAACATCATCACACATTCCTACCTATTCCCCATATCCACCCAATATTCAACAACTATTACCTGGTTTTACACCACCGTCACTCCCTAATGCAACCATACCATAGATTCCTCCGCAGTACCAGAATTCAATTCCACGTCGTCCCACATTACTACCTACTCAACCTATTCCAAATAATAATTGGATCCTCTCAAGCTCTTATAAATAAAATTCCAATTTAAGAAATTCAACTAAGGTCTAGGAAAACTTTGAACAAAACACTACCTGCAGTTATTATTCAAGAAGAATTTGAGGAAGAAATTTATTAAGAAGAAGCTCAAGTAGAGGAATAAATTCCTAATGAATCAGATAATGCTCAAGTACCTAAAAATCAAAATTATCATCAAACAATACAATTACAGGTGTCCAGTAACCCTCCAAATCAAGAGAGCCTTTCACTAAAAAAAACATTAGTTTGTTCGCACATTGATTTTGAAAATGAGTTAAGAAATGTGTGCATTCAAATTCCCTTAAGTCAATCTATTAGACATGTACCAATTTATTCAAAAATCATAAGGGAATTATGTTTGAAGAAACCTGGGAGAAAATAGAAAGATCCATTAACCATACATACTCTAGGCTAGTTGTCCGATTGTATATCAGATCAACCTCTAGTTCCAAAATTTGCAAATCCAGGAAATCATTTTTTAATTGTATTTATCAATAATATTCCCATAGAAAATGATTTAATTGATTTGGGGGAATCTATCTATATTATGTCTATGGGAAATTTACGAGTATTACAATTACATATTAATCTCATACCTACTCCTACAATTTTAGAATTGGATGGTAAGATTATGGTAAAACCTATGGGGGCACTAGATGATATCATTGTTACTATAACCTCATGGGAATATCCACTGGATTTCTTGGTTCTTAAAACCGAATATCCTATTAAAGAACACCCTTAATTTTAGGCACACCCTAGTTGAAAACTGTTAATGATTTTATAGGTTGTAAAGATGGTATCATTAACCATATCAAATTGTACTTCTCTGCAAAATATTACGATGTATCCACCAGCCCAAGCTATGAAAGAAAATATGTTCTGGTTATAAATCCCTTATGGAAATGAAAATGTTGAACAAAATTTATTATCTATTAGTCAATATAGGGGGTTATAATACCAAAATGAAGAAGACATTTTGGATCAATTTATTTCTATCAACACCAATATTTATTTTCTTCGAACTTTTTCTAAATTTGATCACTTTTTCACTGAGTATTTTCAATGTTATTATGATCCAACAATGCTTTCATCATTTGTAGTTTTATTTATAGATGAATAGGTTGAAGATGCCACTATGCCTGTTGAAATCAGTCTTGGGAAATTGCTGTTCATTAATGAAAATTTAAATCCATACAAACAACAACAACTAGTCCATGTACTTCAAACTCAGCCAGAAGAATTTTCCTAGACCTATACTGATATGAAAGGAATACACTCTGACACATGTATTCATCACATATATACTCAAGAAAATATTAGACCTTTTAGGTAACCCCAAAGAAAAATGAACTCATCACTTAAAGGGATTGTAAAAGAAGAATTACAAAAGTTACTTTATGCAGATTTTATGTATCCTATTTCGGATAGTATGAGTATCTTTTTTAGTTGTTATCCTTAAGAAGGGAGGCGAACGGAGAATTTGCATGGATTTTTGAGAACTAAATCATGAAAGATTAAGATATTATTTTCCATTCCCATTTATAGATCAGCTTTTGGACACTTTATTTTGGAAGCAATATTTTTCATTTTTAGATGGATATAGTGGATATAATCAAATCAAAAACTTTGAAAACTTGGTGATATCTGGATTCAACTTTGAAAACTTGGTGATTTATCAGATTCCATGGTCTTGATGGTTCAACATCATGGGTGTCAAAGTGTGAGGGGGTTGTAATGATACACACACCCATTGGGGATCATGCTATCTCTTGATAACTATATTGATGATGAGTTTTTATTGGGGATCAGGGCCTGTTGTGCCCCTACCCAACAGCCTTTAAAAAACATTATTTCATCAAACAAAATTGTATTTTGTTTTGATGAAATGTTTGAATTTCATATAGCTAAACTAAAGAATTGATAGCTACTGAAATGGCGACATTCCAGAAGCTACTGAAACATGAAATTCAATGTTTTTAAAGAAAATATTTGCAAACTATGGATTAGTTGAAAAAATCACTACTTTGGAATTATTATTTTGAGTGAATTTACATTCAAAATCAAGGCATGAGTATTAATAATCACCATATCTTTTATCATAATCTAATCTTGAAATCTTATTCAAATATTTATCATCTGATTTTATTCTGTGATTTAGCTATCATAAATTTTGATAAGGTTTTGAAATTGGAAGGTTGATATGTTGTTTCTCTTGATTCTTCGTGTATGAAACTTTTCTCCAAATTATTTTTATATATCCATGATGGTCACATTTTATATACCGGTTTAAATTATTTATGTGAGAATATTCCTTATAATTCGAGGTAATTTTTGTGTTTTCATTAATTATTGATGTTTCCAAAAATTAATTTATTCAAGGGATATATATTCATGATATATTTGGGGCCAAAGTGTATACATTTTTATGAAAGGAAAATTCCAATTCTTGATTTGTTTTACCCTCTCGACAACTTTACCATTATCATAATGTAATAATAATTTTTTTTAAAAATATGCATTTTGGTTATTGGTTTAAAGGCGATCGTTGATTATGAAATGATTATGGGATGATTATTTTGCAATATTTTCCTCCATGAATAGATATGTACGAGAAGCTAGCTCAATAATTTCAATAAAATCAGGATGCCATATCTTGTTTTCATAAATCACCAACACAGCTGGATCGACAGTCACGATGCTTTGTTATATTATTAACCTCACGACAATCTCAAAGAATATTTGTACCAGATATCACATAGTTCGTTAGTGATTGTTGAATTGATGATAATTTATCAAAGAGGTAGATTCGCCAGAAGGGAAGAAATAATATTGATTATGTGCGAAATCATTGCTCAAGTCTACTGAGCTATACAAGATCGCGGAGAAGTTTTATTGCACGGTGCTAAACAATCTCTAATTTTTTACCACTTCGACTCAATCTGAAATTTGTTTGTGAAGATTATGGTTATCACGCGATTGTTGAAAGGAACTGGAATTTTTCATCATGTCCAGCGTAAAAGGGAAGTCTCTGATTCTCCGTAATTTATCTTTCATGATAATTCTGTTGTTTTATTGTCCATTTTAAATATGATGTGGAAAATGATTCAGTTAATATTCTATGCTATCATTTCTACATAAATCTCTTTTTCCAGAATTGATCGCAATATTAAAAATTGTTCTCATTTAAGATTTTTGGGATGATGCAGATTAAAGGAGCATTCGTGGCTGGATTGGAGGATATTGTTATGATCCTGGAATTGTTAGAAGAAGAAACTGCCGGGAGACGAATTTTATTCTCTGTCAGTTACAAAATCGCGTTTCCAACTGACAAGCGATTTTCTGAGCTATATTGTGAGCAAATGGAGGCAGATCTAAGAAATCCGCCACATGGGTTTTCTTCAGAACGGATCCATTTAGTTTAACTCAGGGTGATTTTGCCAGAAAATGATGGATTTCGGAATATTTTTGGGGTTCTCTGAACGCGATTTTTGCAGTTGCGGCCAGCAAAGAAATGGGTCTTTCCAGAAATTCGCCTGTACAGAGCTTAAATTGGTTTCATTTCTTCTAATTATGGTTTATTTAAATAGAGAAGAATTTGATTTTTGGTGAGGTGGTGGAGCTGAGAGACTTTTCTTTCAGATCAGATCACTACTGCGAGGATAATTTTGGGATGGATCAACAGCATTGAAGAACTTCTTTTTCATTGTTTGAAGAACAGACCAAGAGCTGGAGCTGAGGGGTCGATAGTTTATGGAAAGAAGGCAACAAGACTGCGGTTTGATCTTTTGTGACTGGAGACAGCTTTCTGTCGGTAGATACAATATTTAAACTGGTGATAAAGTTTATATATGTTTATGGTTTTATTCCAACACATGTGTATGCTGTCCATAGTCTTGTTACTGTTTTTCTATTTTTCACATGTTTGTCATGATCTCCCTATTGAAATTGTGCAAATATATTATTTTCTGGCTATTGACTTATGCTGAATATCCTTCTGTTAATTAAGCTATGTTGTAAATTAATGACTTTCATTATTACATACATGGTTTATAAGTCTGTTGCATGATCTCGGTAATTTATAAATTTATTTTGAAGATCGTCAAGATTATTGATAGTCATATTAATAGATCTGATTTCAATTTAATTCGCATTGTTCTCAATCGTGATAAGACATTTTAAGTAGTTTTTCTTCATGCAATTTAACAGGAAAATTATTGGACCAGATTGTCATATTTATTTTTTGATATGTTATCATTTCAATCCTTTTTTTTAATGTACATTTGTTAATACTGTAAGTTATGTAAATTGATTGGATTTATTAATATTTCATTAATTATTTGTTATTGCATTCATAGATTAATTATTTTATTATGTTGAGTACAGTAATTAGTTGTGTACATATGTCAAATTAATTTAGTAATTACTTTTAATAATTTGTTGTGTACATTTACAAGTATACTATAGATCTATTGAACTAATAAGCAATAGTTTTTAGTTTCATCTTTTAGACTTAGTTTAGTTAGATTTTCAGGCTAGCAGAGCCTTTAAACCTGTCGGAAACAACCATCTCAAATAGCTTGGAACCTGCTCTAAGGATCCTGGTCTGGGTTGTCTTTCCCGTTACGTGCATAGTCATATATGCCCATCAATATTGGCGCTAGAAGGAGGGCCAGTAGATGACAAGTTAATCTACTGAAACTATATCATTGATTAATGGCTTCTGTTCTGATTTGGAGATGTTTTTCTCGAAAAATCATTGTTGATACTCCAGCAAGGATAGTTGATCTGTTAACTGAAAACAAGTTTAATGGTGAAGAAGTAACATCTGCATATGAACATGTTTTACAATTTATTGATCAATGTATCTTTGATAAGATTACTGATAAAGATGTCCTGTGCATATGTTTGACTCTTACTTTTGAAGGACGAATCAAGAAATGGTGTGAAACCTTGCCGGTAGCTTCTATCCATTCTTTTGAGCATTTAATTAGTGCATTCTTAGTTTCTTTTTGGGAATTATGATTTCATTAGTTTGTGCACTGAATTAATAAATTTAAGGAAAGACAAAGATGAATCAGTGGAATACTTCATTGATAGATGTCTTCATTTCTGTTATACGTTTCCTTTGAAAGATATTCCTTGTTTAGGTGAATGGCTTCATCATTTGATTCTTTCAGATGAACAAGATTTAGAAGGTAATCAATCTGAATTTTTATTTAATGATCATTCATAGTTTGATTTAGTTCTTCATGAAAATTATGAAAATTTAGAAGTGGAAGAAAACCAATCTTGTTTGACAACGTTTTTCACTTTGACGGATGTGAATTTTGAAGAACATGATATTTCAAATTATGATATGTCCATATCTTCGTCAAATGAGAAAGAAGTTTATGAAGAAAATGATCATGTTCCTACTTCTATCTCAGAAACAAAAGAAATTGAATCTAAAACTTCTAGTTTGGCTGAAGAGATTCGAGATTCATCTTGTGGAGATCTTATCATTGATAATTTTATCACATCTCCATTAGTTCATGATTTTTCTTATTCTAAAGAATCCAATGACTTTCTACCACATCTATATTCTTATGATGAACATAGTAAAACATCAGATAACTTATTATGTTCAGATTTTTCTATGGATTGTGTCACGGATATTAATCAGTTTATCCTAGAAGAAGAAACCAAACCACCCATAGACTTATCTTTTGAAGATGAACTATTTAGTGAAGAATCTTCCTGTAATGATCTTTCTTATCCATGAAAAGAATTTCATTCTCTTAATGCTTCAACATATTTTTCTTTGTACCCTGATATTTTTTATCAAGAGGCAATGCATAGTTCATATTCTTATGATTTTGATTTCACATTGTCACAATCTTATGCGGTACAATACAATCATGATTTGCATTTAGAAAATGAAGAGATTAATCTTTCTTCCCATGAAACATTTCCTCAATTACATACATGGGAATTAGGAAATATTCAAACAAGCAGACTTGAAGAAGTCTCTTATGATCCATCGAAATTCTTAGATCAACAATCTTATCATGATCAGTCGCTTGAGTTTGAAAATCAATATGGAACAGGTAAAGTCAATGTTGATCATCATCATAATTTACATTTTACAATAATTAATGATGATTTTTCACCTACCTTGTTGGATTCCATTAGTTCATCTCAAGTTAGTGATTATGAGGAATTTAATCCCTATCAAATTGATTAGGATATTCATCATAATGCGGAGAAAACTCTTGAACTTGAATTTAAGAAAATTGAATTTGAATTTCATGATCTTTTTAAACGATGTGTTTGTCTGCAAGATGATGTTCATAGTGATAAAAACCTACAGGAAGCATTGTTTAACTTTGAGTTTCTTTCACATGATTCTTTGCACAAAACTTTAGCACATGATTGTCACGATATACCTCTCTCATTACCATATTCTTTCGAACAATCCTATTTTATTAATCACACATATTATGATAGGATTGCAGATTGGCTCGAGAGATATTTTCTTGCGAAGTTTCCGGAGAATGGTAAGTCGGCATTTACTTTGTTTTTTGAAAGTCAAAATGGTAAGTCTGATTTGTTTATTTTTGGTTGCAAAATACTTCAATTCTTATTGCTGACTTTCATTTTGTTTGATTTTGCAGGATTGGAGTTATTACGATGGCTTCATTGGAAATTTTCGTTTACTTAGTTTGTATATATTTTATTTTATTAGTTTAGGTTAGGTGTATAATTTAGGATGATTTATGTTTGTTTACATTTGAATAAATACAGATGCATGGAGTTGCGACAACATCATTTTAAGAATGAGATGACGACATCATTATCAGGGAAGTAGTTCTTTACTTTCTCTCGTTTTCTTTAATCGTCTCATTAAAAGAAAGCATCTTTCATCTTTTTATAGCTGCATACTCATTAGGATTTATTTTGTTTTTGAATAAAACACATTACATTAACATCTCATCAATAATTAAAAAACAACTTTGACTTAATTAAAAAAAATTAAAAAAAACAAAAATAGGGATAAAAAAACTTTAAAACATATTAATCTATTTTAATCTCTCATTTTCTTTGTTGATAATAAGTCATAGATTGTTAAACCCATTTTCCATTTGATGAGATCTTGATTTAACTCAAGTGTTATGTGTGTGGAATTTATTTTAAATTTTCATTTTTTTTACTAAGAGTTTTCTCATAGACTTTGAAATCCTTTGTTTTTGTAATTGCTCAAATAAAACTCATGTGTATATTGGTTGTTTTCTTTTCAATTTATTTTTTATTTTTTATTTTTGTGGTTCTTTTGATTTTTCAAAACCAGGAGAAATGATTCAGATCTTGGAATGCTTTTCTGTCATAAAATTGGAATCTGATTATATAAAACATGAAGAAAGCTAGACTTTTAAGAAATATGTTCTTATCTCAGAAGTAAAAGAAAAAGAAATTGAACTGTTGCAAACAAAACTACTAGATGAAAACTTTCACTTTATTTCTTTTCTTTTATCATTATCCTCAAATTGTTGGATTTAATGAATATCGAAGTCATCATTACTAGGAATTCTATTACTTATTTAGAAATTAGTTATGGGAAAGAAGTTGCAATTTAATAATAAAATCAGTTATCTATAGATCCTTTACGCTATCTTACTCGTAAAGAGTTTTCTATTACGTTCCCCCATTATAAACATGAAAATCTCTTGTGGATGAGCACTTAAATACTGAGTATGAATCCTTCTTTAAACTTATTATCTTGGGATATAAGCCATTGGGTAGAATGGGTTAAAAGACGTACCCTTTCGAGGCTATGGACGCCTGCGGGTAGGAGGGCTCTGTATGTGGCATACTTGGATTCCAAATCATAAATTGTTATATATAAAAAAAAATCTATAAGAATCTAAGGTCATACCACACTCGTGAAGAGGTTCCAATGCAGCTTACCCATTAATAAATTGAGAAGTTCTAAATATTCATGTTTTATCTTATCTTGGGACTAGAACAGTAGGATGTATGGTTAAAAGTCAACCCTTTCGAAGCTATGGACGCTTTCGGGGAGGGTCATGACTATAGTATTGGGATCATATGTTTAAAAACTGGTTGAATATCAAAATTGCATTGTATTTCCCAGGACTAATTTCTTTTGGAGTCTTATGTTTTCTGAAAAAACTTAAAATTCGTATCATTTTTGAAGGTAATCTCTGGATAATGATAAAAGAATCGAATCTGGTATTAGTTTGAAATCTAGTCTTATTACAAGGCACAGTTCTTTTATCTTCAAGAAAATGCTAATCTTAGTTAAAGAAAAAATTTCTTATCTTGCTAAATACACAAGTGAGATTTCATGTTTTCGCAGAGATAATTGTTTCACCCAGTCAGTCGCCATCTGTTGTGCCCCTACCCAACAACCTTTAAAAAACATTATTTCATCAAACAAAATTGTATTTTGTTTTGATGAAATGTTTGAATTTCATATAGCTAAACTAAAGAATTGATAGCTACTGAAATGGCGACATTCCAGAAGCTACTGAAACATGAAATTCAATGTTTTTAAAGAAAATCTTTGCAAACTATGGATTAGTTGAAAAAATCACTACTTTGGAATTATTATTTTGAGTGAATTTACATTCAAAATCAAGGCATGAGTATTAATAATCACCATATCCTTTATCATAATCTAATCTTGAAATCTTATTCAAATATTTAGCATCTGATTTTATTATGTGATTTAGCTATCATAAATTTTGATAAGATTTTGAAATTGGAAGGTTGATATGTTGTTGCTCTTGATTCTTCGTGTATGAATATTTTCTCCAAATTATTTTTATATATCCATGATGGTCACATTTTATATACCGGTTTAAATTATTTATGTGAGAATATTCCTTATAATTCGAGGTAATTTTTGTGTTTTCATTAATTATTGATGTTTCCAAAAATTAATTTATTCAAGGGATATATATTCATGATATATTTTGGGCCAAAGTGTATACATTTTTATGAAAGGAAAATTCCAATTCTTGATTTGTTTTACCCTCTCGACAACTTTACCATTATCATAATGTAATAATAATTTTTTTTTTAAATTATGCATTTTGGTTATTGGTTTAAAGGCGATCGTTGATTATGAAATGATTATGGGATGATTATTTTGCAATATTTTCCTCCATGAACAGATATGTACGAGAAGCTAGCTCAATAATTTCAATAAAATTAGGATGCCATATCTTGTTTTCATAAATCACCAACACAGCTGGATTGACAGTCATGATGCTTTGTTATATTATTAACCTCACGACAATCTCAAAGAATATTTCTATCAGATATCACATAGTTCGTGAGTGATTGTTGAATTGATGATAATTTATCCAAGAGGTAGATTCATCGGAAGGGAAGAAATAATATTGATTATGTGCGAAATCATTGCTCAAGTCTGTTGAGCTGTACGAGATCGCGGAGAAGTTTTATTGCACGGTGCTAAACAATCTCTAATTTTTTACCACTTCGACTCAATCTGAAATTTGTTTGTGAAGATTATGGTTATCACGGGATTGTTGAAAGGAACTGGAATTTTTCATCATGTCCAGCATAAAAGGGAAGTCTCTGATTCTCCATAATTTATCTTTCATGATAATTCTGTTGGTTTATTGTGCATTTTAAATATGACGTGGAAAATGATTCAGTTAATATTCTATGCTATCATTTCTGCATAAATCTCTTTTTCCAGAATTGATCGCAATATTAAAAATTGTTCTCATTTAAGATTTTTGGGATGATGCAGATTAAAGGAGCATTCGTGGCTGGATTGGAGGATATTGTTATGATCCTGGAATTGTTAGAAGAAGAAACTGCCGGGAGACGAATTTTATTCTCTGCCAGTTACAAAATCACGTTTCCAACTGACAGGCGATTTTCTAAGCTATATAGTGAGCAAATGGAGGCAGATCTAAGAAATCCGCCACAGGGGTTTTCTTCAGAACGGATCCATTTAGTTTATCTCAAGGTGATTTTGCCAGAAAATGATGGATTTCGGGATATTTTTGGGGTTCTTTGAATGCGATTTTTGCAGTTACGGCCGGCAAAGAAATGGGTCTTTCCAGAAATTCGCCTGTACAGAGCTTAACTTGGTTTCATTTCTTCTAATTATGGTTTATTTAAACAGAGAAGAATTTGATTGTTGGTGAGGTGGTGGAGCTGAGAGACTTTTCTTTCAGATCAGATCGCTGCTGCCAGGATAATTTTCGGATGGATCAACAGCATTGAAGAACTTCTTTTTCATTGTTTGAAGAACAGACCAAGAGCTGGAGCTGAGGGGTCAATAGTTTATGGAAAGAAGGCAACAAGACTACGGTTTGATCTTTTGTGACTGGAGACAGATTTCTGTCGGCAGATACAATCTTTAAACTGGTGATAAAGTTTATATATGTTTATGGTTTTATTCCAACACATGTGTATGCTGTCCATAGTCTTGTTACTGTTTTTCTATTTTTCACATGTTTGTCATGATCTCACTATTGAAATTGTGCAAATATATTATTTTCTGTCTATTGACTTATGCTGAATATCATTCTGTTAATTAAGCTATGTTGTAAATTAATGACTGTCATTGTTACATACATGGTTTATAAGTCTGTTGCATGATCTTGGTAATTTATAAATTTATTTTGAAGATCATCAAGATTATTGATAGTCCTATTAACAGATCTAATTTCAATTTAATTCGCATTGTTCCCGATCGTGATAAGACATTTTAAGCAGTTTTTCTTCATGCAATTTAACAGGAAAATTATTGGACCAGATTGTCACATTTATTTTTTGATATGTTATCATTTCAATCCTGTTTTTTAATGTACATTTGTTAATACTGTAAGTTATGTAAAGTGATTGGATTTATTAATATTTCATTAATTATTTGTTATTGCATTCATAGATTAATTATTTTATTATGTTGAGCACAGTAATTAGTTGTGTACATATGTCAAATTAATTTAGTAATTACTTTTAATAATTTGTTGTGTACATTTACAAGTATACTATAGATCTATTGAACTAATAAGCAGTAGTTTTTAGTTTTAGCTTTTAGACTTAGTTTAGTTAGATTTTCAGGCTAACAGAGCCTTTAAACCTGTCGGAAACAACCATCTCAAACAGCTTGGAACCTACTCTAAGGATCCCGGTCTGGGTTGTCTTCCCCGTTACGTGCATAGTCATATATGCCCGTCAACAGGGCCTTAAGGATATCAGTGAGATCATTGGATAATTGCAATGTAAGTAGAGGGAATACATCACATATATGTAGGGTCAAGATGATATACCCATGAGTGGATCCTGTGCAGCATTTTGATAATGGGAGGACTTGAATCCTCATGAAAATACTACACACATTATTCAAATACCAAAGCATAATAATGGCCATGATAACAAATTTGACAATGTCGAAATAATTGACAAGAAATTGAGAGCACCTGGAGGGATGGAAAAAAAATAGGTGTTGGATGATAGGAAAACTAACTAAATGGTACCATGCTAAAGATCTCATGATATTGATCATGGTGGTGATGATGGTTCACCAAACATAGTTATTATTTTCCCAAATGAGGCTTCTGCAAATTCGGTGTAATTCCTATATATAGGGTTGGTCCCACTTTTTGAAATCACTTTTATTGTCCAATCCATTGATGCTAATTACTACTCAAACTAGAATCTCCAACACAACTAAGTTGTGTGACCAAATATAGCGGTAGTAAGCTTGAGAGAGAGTAGGCCCAATTTCACCACAATTTAACCTCTCAACACTTCAATTAAATCCAAACATAGGGGTAGACCCTAATCAATGAAAGATATATAAGACCACCAACAAATCCCAAATAGATTCCATAAAACATTAATAGATATGATCAATGTCAAGTCAAAGTTAGGCAATATTAAATGGCACACAATAATCATGCAATAATGGATTTATTCACTTTACAATAAAACTCGATAAATTTCCTTTCAATGAAATTTCATGCATCCCTAGGAAATACCACATTTCCCTAGGTAAACCCTCAGAAAAATGTGATGTTAAGGGAAAGAGGATAAATGAACTATGGTGCACTTTGAGGGTGAACTAAAAATACCAAACAACTAGAAAACACCTAATTTCAATGATTTCATGTATCCCAATGCACTTGCTCAATAGAGGGAACCCTCTATGGTTTATGGGTAAAACCTTAGGAAATTTTTTGTGGTCGACGAGAAATGCCAAATCACATGAATTTCTTGATTTTCGTATTTATTTATATTTTTAGGGCTTCTCCGACAAGATATTATTCTTATGTATTTTTTGCATAAAATAAAACATGTAAACAGTTTATAAAAAGAGATGGTGGGTTTTGTTAGTATACGAGATTTATATTCTTGTCTCAAACCTTAAGGATATTTTTTCAATATTAATATTAATATGTTTTTATTAATATTATTATTATTATTTAAATATTAATACAAATATTATTTTCAATTTGTTTTTAATTCTTTTTTAAAGTAAAACAACATAATTTTATTGTGTAGTAATAAACTTACATCCACGGAAATGTATGTTTCTAGACATATTCAGTTATAGCATTTCAGATATAAAAAAACATATATTGTTTTACAAACATGGACAAAAAAATGTCACCTTACTTGAAGTAGGATAGAAAGAATATTCCAAAAAGCTTTGTTGAACAGTCGTGAAAAAAACTTTTTTCAAAAAATGTTGTAGTTGTGTTTTACACTAATGTTGTAATGGGCTTGTGTCCTCTATAAAAGGCCAGTTATAGTATTTGTATTCTATCCCATTCTGGTGTTCAAATATTTTCCATGCTACATTTAGACCATCATTTGAGAGCTTGTATTCCGTGGAGTTTATCTCCTTGTATAAATGCCGAAAATATACAGTATCAAAGTAGTCCATAAGTTGAATGGAATCTTAAAACAAAGAGTGAAGAAAAATATTGTGGTAGATTTGAACTTTATTGATCCAATTCATAACAAGCATGGAGTCTCTAAAAATATGTAATTTTTCACAGTTCTTATATAAAGAAAAACATAGGAGTAACTTTAATACATATAGTTCATCAGATTTTTTCATGGCACTTCTTAGGTTCATTTCAATATGATAGTAATGGGATTCGGATAAGTATAGTACACCAGCACCTCGACAAACTTGGTTTTGGGGTGCCCCGCCAAAAAATGCCCATGGACTGTTTTTATTTATTTGTTCCTCATTGATTGTCCTTGACTGGAATTCCTTATTGTTGTGGAAAGTATGAAAGCAAATCCAACCCCATCCTTGTAGTTAGCTCAAGGACTAATGGTTTTCTTGGAATATGGTCTTTTTTCTTGTGATCCAGATATCCCAGGTAATAAGAACAAAGATTTCCCTAAAGTTTCCCATGTTTTCTGTTGTGATCCTCACCTTGCCAATATGTATTGCCATTTAATAGTATGTTTGAATCCCTCCATGTACATAATGAAAAAGGGAAAGATATGAAAAAGGTGATCAATATTTTTTGTTGTGTGTTTGTAGAGGATATGCCGATGAGGGACCTTAATTTCTCTTTTTTCATCCTATCCCAGGTTGGGATCTTCTTTTCCAACATACACCACATGAACATTTTTGTCTTGTATGGGCATTTTGACCTCCATACACTTTTCCACCACCATTTGTTATCTCCTTAATCGACTAGTATTATCAATTTTTTGTGTCACAACTTAGGAGTAGAATGGCCATGAGCAATCGATATCCAAATTAGTTCGTCTCGATCATGATTTATGCATATGTGTGTACTTCTAAGTGCATTTAAGTATGTATTCCATCCCTTGATCAAAGCATCTAGGATTTCTAAGTTGTTTTCATCTCTCCATCCCTCACGTCAAATAGTGGAGGAATGTTCATTTTCAGTTTGATTTAGGTGATGTATACCTTCATGGTGGATATGTTGAATGAACTAAGGTTGAAAAATATGTTGATTTTGAATTATACATCAAGGTTATGCTCTTATGTGGAATTGTGTCCCATTTCCAATTTTCCATCCAGGGTATTCCTCTATCATTGACAATGTGTTTAGGACAGATTTCCAAATGATTGAGATAGAGTGTCTATTTATGGGAGGATTCTTTGGCTAGTCTAGATATGAGTCCAGAGAAATATACTTGTGACATATTACTTCATTCCATAGGTTGTGTGTGATTAGGAGTCGCTGCACCTAGACCTAATGCATCTCCTCTACCTCTTTCTGCAGCTTCTTAGCTGTGCTCTGTGACTGGACATAGCCCTCGGTCATCTCTTTCTTTCAGTCCGCCAATTCTAGGTGGCAGCATGCTACAACTCCACCAACATCGTAGCAGATAACTTGTTCAGATCCAAAGACACACTTTGGATCAGTCGTAGCAACTGGTGTACTTCCTAATTTCCCGTGTCGATCGCAGTCGAGGGGACTTGCATGTTCTTAGCCTAAGGCTCAGTGATATTCGTCAAGACGTCCTGCATCATAGGCCGTACAGATGGCTACTTGGAAAAAATATCAAAAATGGATTTTAATCTATCTCTTACCACACCGAATTCTTCATGGTTTGACTCTCAGATTGTCTGCGTCACAGCTTCAGAGGAGTTAGTGACCACTTTAATGAGCCGCTCCAGTTGTTCCTCCATCCCCAACTGGATACCACTTCCCACATCATGTTCTTAGCACCATTTGGTGTGAGTCTCCTCCCGCATGCATTGTTCTTCCACCTCGGGTTCCGTCGATGACTCATTGTCAGAGTCATGAATGCTCAAATCCCTCTTGGTAGGCTCTTCTAGGGCATCAGGTGGTGGCTCCTTATACAATTCCTCCTAACTCACTAGGTTACGCCATCCCACTGACCAATATTGAATAATAGCATCTAACTCTTTCATTGTCACTTTGTAAGCCAAAACTAGCCGCTGCCAGTCAGGGTCCTATCACACCTGAATGTAGATAGAGTGGTGCCTGATGGTGAACCGAATAAGCCGCTGATACTTTTCCATTGCATAAGGAGATACTTGGGAAATAGTGATTGCTGCGGCCTGTAGTGCTTCCGAATAGACCCAAAAATGAATGGCATAGTTTGCCTGTTGACTGGGCTCTTCAACCCACCATAAGTTCTTATACCATGCACCTCGGCACACCTTTTCCAAATCGACTGTCATTGGTTGATAGTCTTTAGGCTCCATCCAGGCAACGAGTGTAATAAGAATCAACAACCAACTATATGAAAATGGCCACCCAGTCTGAGCAGCAAGAGCATCTTATAGAAACTGTTTCAGCAATAACAAAGAGCAATTCATTTGCACCCCCTCAACACACTTCTAGGTGCATGCGACAATGTCAAAATTGCATTGGACCGGTCGATTTCGCTGAACGACCTTACTCGCCAGAATCCTTGTGCCTATGCGCACCACTTGTGAATTAATGCTATTGATTCGATAAGCATGGACCTCACGTATTAATCCAAAGTGCTCTTGCATCTTCTTGGTAAGCTTTTTATCAGTATCCCTCCCATGGATATACTGCGTTGGATCTTCCCTAGAATTCGGCAAGTGTGTGATGCTCACGATTAAATATACTATAATAGGGATAGGTGTATTCAACCAAAGAGTCCCTCAGTGAAAAAAATCTAACAGTTTCTTAACACATGCATGGGATTCATTTAGTCACCCAAAATGAGGCATATTAATGAGCCCCAACAATCTAGATATGTCTAACCCACTCACCCAAGGTTGAGGAATCTACTGAATTGGGGCACCAGGAACCATCAGAACTAACTAGTAGGGTTCATCTCGGACATCTTTGAGTAAAAACAATTCATGGTCATCAACTTTCAACCTGATTAAGGCAGGGATGATGTCGAACGAGCACGTCATCCCTTCCAACAACAACAACAATTTTGGTAGATACTTATGGCTTTTCGTCGGCTGCCTCAACTTTGCTCCTGGATGCGTAGGAGAGACCTACCCCAAAATATCATGAATAGGATGCCCTTAGGAACCATAGACTTTACATCTTCTGAGCTCGATGGATCTGTCAGTGTAGCTCCTTTTCCTTGCACTCTTGCTGACGTGTGGGTTTGCCGCTTTTACAGCAGTGTGGAACTGGGCTTCTGAGCCTATCCCTTCCTCTTGGGGATATACAATGAGCCAACCGGCATGCTCATGAATTATTCTTCAACAACCATGGGCTAAATAGGGGAATCTAGCTCGCTTGAAATCTCAATTGCATCGAGGTTGCTCAGCATGCCTCATGCCCCAAACCTTAAAATGCACTTGACAACTCTAACCTGCAACATTGCAACTCACTCAAAATATTACAACACACTGCATTTGACTTTAACACTCTGGTCGCTCAACTAAACAATGCCATCCTCCTGCATCCTGTGTGCTTTTTATAGCCGTCTCCAATTCAGACTCATCATTGCCAAATCTATGATCACCATTATGACTAAATCTGGTAGTAATGACACGAAATCTGTCGGCAATCCTACTTCTCTAATGGTCAGATCAACAATTAATGCACATTTCTTCAACAAGCACCTCCAGGCACTATTTTAACTACCTACATTTATTACTTGATTTGACCAACCCACAGCCTTGTAGCTATCGCAAGTGGTCGACCATTCATCGCTACAAACTCTAACCTTACGCAGCCTCTTCCCGTAAGCACCTCTTGCTGCTCTGAAACAAAATCTTCATTTTTTTTTCATACAACGCTTCAAACAGTGCGCAGCTCTGGCCCCATCCTATAGGGCTTCAAGCGACTCCCATTAACGAGTGTAGGAAATATCACGCCATCTAATTGCTGTAACTGAACTACACCTCTAGAGGTAATGGAATGAACAAGATATGGACCTAACCAGTGCATTTGTAACTTACCTGGATGCTTTATGAACTTACTGTCGTATAATAGCACCAAATCACCTTCTGCAAACTATTTTTTCTTAATGTGGCGATCATGCCATGCCTTATGTTGATCCTTCTCAACTTGCTAGTGGAAGCCAGGAATAAAGTGGTCTTCTTGAAGTCGGATCAACTGCGTAATGCGCTCTTCTAATGCATCTACATCATTACTACCCGTCACCATGAAAATGCACAAACTAGGAACAATGTACTCCATGGGAATTATTCCCTCTTTCCCATAGACTAGCTTGAATGGTGTCTGACCAGTTAGCCATTTGCAAGTAGTGCGATAGTCCCATAGCACTGTAGGAATTTTTAGATCCCAGTCATCATAGTTAGCATTACATGCCTTAGTTAGCATTGTTTCCAAGACTTTGTTGAATGCGTCGACAATCCCATACTCCTATGGATGGTATGGTGTACTCCTCTTATGTTGCACCTACAATTCCTCAGTTAGCACTTTCACCATCTGGTTGACAAAGTGACTGCTTTGGTCACTCATCAAGATCCTAGGACACCCAAACTGTGTCACAATGTTTTCAAAGATGAACTGCGATGATGTCGTAGTAGTACAATCTACTACTGGTGCAGCTTCCTCCCACCTAGTCAAATAGTCGTTTGTAGTAATTATGTATCATGCACTAGTCTGCTTCCCTGGTGGATTAATAGGACCGACAAAATCCATGGCCCATTTATCAAATGATTGTAGAGTCACCTACGGTACCAGCAACATCTCATCCTGCTGCGATGGTTTACCAACATACTGGTAGATGTCGCATCTCCTCGCATATTCTGCAACATCATTATGCAACATGGGACACCATAGCTCTTCATGTAACACCTTCCACGTAGTATCCCGTCCTCCATAGTGGCCTCCCACAATTCCTGCATGTGCTTCTTCCATAATGGGACCCTGCTCATGCGATAAAATACACTGTCGCAAGATTTCATCTGGTCCAAGCTTATATAACTGCCCAAGAATTAGTTGAAAATCAGAAACCTTCATGAACAACTGCTTCTTTTGGCTATTCGACATCTCCTCCGGGGCGAAACTAGTGGCCCAAAACTAAATAATTGGTGCATAGTGATCATCTGCGATGTCAACATGGAACAATTGTGCATCTGGAAAACCGCCATCAATATTGGTCTGTTCTTCACCGTTATCAATGCCAGACAAACGATCCAGACCAGCATTCAACTGTCCTGGATTCACAACTATTTCAAAACTCCTAGAAGAGTAATAGCCATCGACAGATATTCCCCTCCAACATAGGCTTATTGACTGGGTATTGCAAATTAGAATGATCAGTGAGCATCTTGAAATGTCCACCCAACAAATAGTGTTTGAACTTATGCAAGGCATAAACCATTGACACAACTTCCCTTTCCATTGTTGTATAATTTCGTTCAGCAAATGACAACTTTCTACTGGCATAGGCTATTGGATGATCCAGATCACCCTCACCTGGTTGTGCAAGAATAAACCCCATCGCAATAGAATAAGTGTCGACGTGTACATGGAACTCTTTATTCCAATAAGGAAAAACCAGTAGGGGTGCCGAGGCTATCTTGGCCTTCAACGTGTCAAAACTTCCTTAACATTCCTGAGTCCATTCATATGCTGCATCCTTTTTCAGTAGTTTCTCCATAGAGGCAGTAATCACAACGTATCCTTTGATAAACTTGCGATAGTATCCGGTATGCCCCAGCATTTCCCAAAGCATCTTCACATTCGTCGGTGGTGGTAAACTGAGGATTAGTGTGATATTCACCACATCAATCAACAGACCTTCTTTGCATACTATGTACCTAAGTAGCATGCTAAACGGTGCACAGAAAATACACTTCTTAGAGTTTAATGTGATCTAATGCTATCGACTCCTTTCTGGCAGTAGTTGCAAGTTGTCGAGATGGTCCCTAATTAGTCCATAGTTAGTCCAAACATCCATATACACCTGCAAGAACTTTTGAATAAAGTCTTTAAATACAGCGACAACTACTTGAGAAAATACTGTTGGTGCTTTCTTCAGCCCAAAAGGCTTGATTGTGTATTGAAAAGAGCCCCATTCCATGACAAACGTGGTCTTGTGGCAATCCTCCCTTGCAATATGGATATGGTGGTATCCCAAAAACCCATCCATGCAGGAATACATCTCCTAGCCACCTACGCCTTCAAGCACTTCATATGTAAAAGGGGTCAGGAACAGGTCATTTATGCATGCATCATTCAACTTCCTTAGGTCGAAGTAAATGTGGATTTCTCCTGTCTTTTATCCTGGACAACCATAGGGCTTATCCACTCAGATTCTTCTACAGAATCGATGATCCCAGCATCGAGCATTGGTCTATTTAAGCCTTCACACGTTCCTTGTATTGTGGGTTTAGTCGATACAGCCTCTTTCGCACAAGTTTTGTATCTGGTTTCAACAGGATTTTCATTTCCCCCAAGTCTCCTAAAATCCCCTTCAAATCTAAAAACTGTGTCAAAAAAAGGTCCTGGAATTTAAGTAGCAGGTCGGTGATCTTAGCCATGGTCTCCTCATCATAGTAGTATTTGACATTGGAAAATTTGGGGTTCTCTTCCGACCCAATATTGACTTTTCGAATCTTCAACATTTGACTCATTGAATTCGTCGAGATGTCTGGTGCTGCGACATTCTTGCTTCCTTCTGAATCTGGAAAATTAACATTTCACAACTCATTGTCATCTTCAGGTTCCCCAGATAGGTTGTAGCATGTCATCATGGATTGGATGGATCCATGAGCATGTGGATCAGCTAGGTATACAATAGGGATGGCCTTTAGTACAACGTCGTGGATTATTTGTAAAGCATTACATACCTCTAGGTTGGGATCCTGAAAACTAAACATCTACACGAAAAAAAATCCTCCCAAGTGGTGATAGTTCTATGCAACTCTATCACTACATACCAAGATCTCAGCATCTCTTCTAAAGTATGAATGAAAGCATAGACCCATTCATCTCTAGGTTGCAATGCCCACAAATTTTGACACTCAAACAAATGACGAGTGGGATCATTCCGTACATTGTATCTCATAGCATGATAGACCTCTGAGTCGCCAAAGCGCACCATCATCAATCTCTAGCACTTTTCCCAGTCATGGATCATCTTTTTGTATCTCACCCACCATTAAGTTGGGGTAGCCTTCAGCGTAACCTCTAGGGCCAGTATCCTTTGTGGTTCAAACACTTTCTCCTCGAATTCTTGAAAGAACTATGATAGTCCCGGTAGTAATTCATAAATGGGAAATGCGACAGTCTTAGTGGCTATGCGGCGGAGAGACTGTGTGATCAACTATCATTTCCTAAATGATACTTCATGCAAACTATTCTGCTAATTTTCTAGAGCATCATCAGAGTCAAAGGACACAGAACTAGCACTGTTCCATCCAAGTTCACCATCAACAGTTAGGTGAATGTAATCCTCAGAGATATTATAGGCATGGTCCCAAATCCTACCAGCTTCATCCCTTACAGGTTCAATATATCGAATTCCTTCCTAAGGGTCCATAGGATCAATGACCCTAACATCCTAGTTTTCAAACATCATAACCCGTTTCTTGAAGTTGATAACCACCATGCTATCATTATCCCATCCAATCCCTATCATTGCGGGATAGGAACGAACATCTTCAACTACTTCTATGTCATCAAATTCGACATGCGTTCTCATACCTTCAATATCGACAACCAGGTTAGAGACACGACCAATGGGCTGAACCTTATCCTGATTTGCTAATCGCATTTATATCGACGACCATCCCAATGTTAGATTCCCCATCATCCTCCAATTTTGCTTGGTTAGGATGTTTACATTTGATCTAAGATCCAAGATAATAGAGTCAACCTTGTAATCCCCAATATGGATATTCATCCTCATCTCCTTGCCTGTCTTCCACTTTTGCAAAGAGTACACTGCATAATCTTTCACTTCATTATCCAGGCGGTACAATAACATCTCAATCTTGACAAGGGCATCTGTTACGGAGAGAAATTCCTATGGCTTGGGGTACCACAATAGACAGCTAGACTCCAGAAATAAATCTTCTCCAATATGCAATAGAAATAAACAATCTAA
>LPNX010211480.1:6041-89719 GCA_001517045.1 Pseudotsuga menziesii
CGACGAAGAGATCGGTCCTCAAATATATGAATAGCTCCATCAGTAAACAGCAAATGGCCAGAATGACTGCGTTCCAGAGAGTAAACATTTCCAACATGGACATTTTAGCCTGCCTCTCAAATGGTGTCCTATTTCAACATCCCATGTATAAATGTCATTTCCTGCAGTGCTCATAACATGTGGACCTCGTTGCAATCATGGACATGGATTTCCCAGCGTAGAATCTTGATGCAGATGGAATGCAAGAACGATTAGTAAACCCTGGAAAAAGATACATTTCATATAAGAACTTGGCCTCTGAATGTTCTTTTTCGTTTGGATACTGCACGCATGTAGCATACAATCTCACATGATCTTGAATTAACTCCTCTGCCATGCAATCCTCTGTGACAAACAATCCCCACTCGTTTTTTGCAAGATTCATCTGAAGCCCTAATCTCGATCGGCCCTACAAACTTGACTCGGCCATCATTTTTGTACTCTTCGGCATAGAAAAATACCGCTTGAAATTATGGCAGTGTTTCACTATATACAGATCTCTGCATCTCTCCATGTCGAGACAGTGGTGATCTTTGATGTCTGGTTCTGTAGAAAGAAGGATGAAAAACTGTGAACCCTATTCCTTGATAGGATACTCGGCATGAGAACAGAATGTGACTAGAGGATGCCAGCTGGTTGATGTGTGGCGAAGTGAGATCCGAGAATGGTGATGAGCACCATGTTGCTACACTAGATTAACATAACCCGCCACGTGTCCTTCCATGCAGAATCAAAAGAATATCCTTTAAATGAAAATCATAACTCAGTCCTTTTGGATGAACATTTGACGCATAAGGATTTCAAATTTGCATGTGGAAACATTTTCGGCAGCTAAGTTCATTCTGGTAGACCACTTTAGCTGCGGAAACTGACCCTTTTCGGCAGTTAAGCCCACTTCCACAGACTTAGTTAACTGCCGAAAGCTTAAATTTTCGAATTTTGAAACCCAAGACTCACAGAAATAAAATTTTTACCTATTCTATCACCCAAAAAGACGGTGGTCAATTTGGGAGATAACAGGAGTTATGGGTCAATATAGTCTTAGGGGTATCAGGGTAAGTCAAAACCCTCTTTTTTGTAATAAACCCGTGGTTTAAATCCAGGTTTTAGGGTTTTTGGGTGCCCATGGTTTAAGACCATGGTTTTGTAAAAATGCACAGTATAAATAAGCGCTTATGTAAAGAAGATAGGTTAGGTTTTATGATGTAAGGAAGATTAAGGCAAGGTTAAGATTGATTATGTAAAGAAGGTTAAGTCCCAGCTGTGTGTGTGGACGACCTCTGCAGCTGAGTGCGCAGAGGGTTTTTGTAAGAAGGATCAAGGAAAGATCTGCAGCTGTGTGCGCAGAGGCCTGCTGCTGTGTGCGCAGCCTTAAGGACTGAAGAAATCTGCAGCTGAGTGCGCAGATCAAACTGCAGTTTTGTAGCAAGTTGAATAAAATGCAGTTTGGTGGACGTAGCCCCTACACTGGGGGTGAACCACGTTATATTCGGTGTTGTGGTTTCTTGTGTTGTCTTCTGTTTCTGTTATCTTTTATGCATTAATAAGAATACATTTGATAATATAGATCACTGCTAAATAATAATCTTCGCTGTGAATTCCCTGTAGTGGGTTAAGCAAGTCATGATTATCTATCTATCTGCGAACTTACATGAGAATAAATGGTAAAACTTTGTCATTACTGGTAGATAAGGTTATTCAAGGCTAAGGTATAGTAATTCCCCTCTTTGCTTGCAGAAACCTGATTCTGCGGCACCCCATAGCTGTTTCGGGTGAGACTGCAACCTGCGCGACACGAAAAGATTAAACCTGGGTCTGCCCTATTGCCCAACATGGAAAGAAATCCTTCTGATTTCCGACCCGTTGTGTTTTTCCCGTCGGATGCTTTTTTGTTTGGCATTGGAAGCTTTTATGATCTTCTTTTCCACCATTATGGATGGGTTTTCACTTTCTTTCCGATTCATGTGTTTCGGTTGTATTTTGGCTTTGTATCGGAGCCTTTTACCATCTTTTTCTTCCGCCGTTGCGGATGGATTTTTGTTTCGACTTCGATATCTTTCCCGGGTTCATTATTTTACTTCGGAGGTTATGGCATTGGAAATTTTTATCTTTTTCATCCGCCGTTGCGGCTGCTAAAACTCTTACCTCTCCGATCTAAAAGTTTTTCGATTCTGACTTAGGACCCGCCATTGCGGGCAGGGGTACGCTTTAAAGTTCCGATGTTGTGGGTGGGAAAAGTGCTAGCCCTTCCGATGTAAATTCATTTTGTTTCCAATTTGAGCTTCACGGGTGGATTTTTGTTATGACTCTCCGTCGTTGCGGAAGAGTTTGTGCTGTCACCTTCCGATTGGTTTTACCTCTGACATTCGATCGTTAGTTTTTTCCCACCTTTCCTATCATTGTGGATGGATTTAGGTTATGGCCTTCCGCCATTGTGGAAGGATTTATGTTTCACCTTTCGATCTAGAATAGGCTCCCGTCCGATATGTTACGTGTCACACGTGTGGACCATTTCTATATATGCGGGGAGGCAGGTCATTATTCTATTGTTATTTTTTCTAATTGTTGTGCCCGTTGTTGTCGTCCTGTCACGCTCGCTTGATCCCTCGTTGCGGTACATTCAATACAAGTTTCTCCACCGCAAATCCTGCCAAGCATCTCCGCGTTGGATACGTCTATGCCATGTAGGTTTTACTCACCTTCTCCCGTTCCGTTGAGACATTTGATAAGGTTTTATGCGGTCAGTTTTGGTTGCGGTAGTTTGTTTTCCCCGGCTGTGTTCCTGTTCCATTATTTTTTCCTCACCTATATAGGTAGGGGGGTTTTTAATCTTGACTGTTAGCATGGGTGTTTTGACCCACGAAATATTTTTCTGCCCGTGAGCGTTGGTGTGCACCTTTGCACATAGTGGGTGGGGGTTTGGTGCAGGCGGCTGTTACGCCGCCTGTACCAAGCTTCCCTGTGTGTGATGATGGGTCTGCAAGGGGAGGTTATGTGGTTTTTCTATAATAATTGGTTTGTTCCCCCTTTGTGTTGAGGTTTTCATATCATGCGCATCTTCGAACCCTAGCCATTTTACCTATGCGTTCCTGCACAAACCATTTTAGTGCTCGGCTTCGAACCCGGGTCAGGGGAGGAGGTTTATCACGACACGTAATTATCTGTCGTAGTATGCACAGGGGTTTGTTTTTCTTTCTTAATTGAACGTGCCATAGAATCTCTCACTTTCGAATAGCAGGCAGTTCACTGTGCCATGCCGCGCACTGTTGTTTGTGTTTTGAACCTGAGCCAGTGGGGGGAAGAGTGATGTATCCTCGCATTTAGTCTGTTGACCATTAGATTGAGTGTACAGTCCATTGTAAGGTGCCATTGTAAAAATCACCTGGGTTTTGTCCCTTGTCGGTCCCGCACAACGACGTGATAATGGCATGCATAGAAAGCAGAAATGTGTTGCATATTAATGTAGATCTTTTTCTATCTTGGATATGATTGATAGAATTGTTTAGTGTCCTACAGTAGTGGTAGATTGCACATTTTTACTGTATATAACTTGTTTTCCACTGCCCATTGGGTTTAATAATTTTGTTAGTCAGGACATTTCAGTCCATACACACATATTTTTAACAAATTGCTGTCATGATACACATAAGAGAAGTAAAACGCTGCACACTGTCATATAAATGTCTGCACCTTGAATTTATCAATGTTACAATGTTATATATGGCAGGAAGGATTCAAATCCACCATGTCCAAGAGGCAGAAGAAGAAGGCCCCTGTGGTCGAAGAAGAGCCAAAAGTAGAGGTTGTCACGAAGACCGAATACATATATGAAGACACTCAATGTGTTTCTGGTGTTGAACCCGAGTACAAATGGGGTGAAATATATAGATTGATTTCCCGCAGGGAGGTTCTCGACATGGGCCTAGAATAAGAATCCATCTATGCTAACATAGAGAAATCTTCTCTCATGAAGGTTGCCACTTGACCAGAGTTGTTCCCATGCTCCGAATTAATTGGCTGGATTTTTCCCCGAGTAGATATAACTACAATGATTATGGGAAATGTTGAAGGACAGGGATATGCTGCATTTAGCCCTGGATATGTAGCATTGGCTTATCACCTACCAGAATCCCAAGTTTTCTTATCTGATGATTGGTTGAACAGCATCAGAATGGACCTGGTGGAAACTCTTAAGAGAATGCTGTTGCAGGGAAAGCATTACTGGTACAGACCGACAAGCGAGTATGATACAACGAACTTGAGGGCTCCCTATATATTTATAGCTATGATGCTTAATGGGGTCTTTGGGAGATCTCATGGCAGACTCTTCAAGATAGAGTGGATCCCCATCATTTTCCATGTGGCCACCCAAGGGACAATTTTCAATTGGGCCAGCATGGTATCCAACAGTATTTCTTCTTGCTTGACCTCAGCATTGGAGGGAGAGTCCTGGAAAAAATCAGAATTCTATATGAGTTCAATATTGATAGACTGTATATTGTGCAACCAGCCTTTCCCCGGTCTCAGGTGCATCTGGGACAGGGAAAGAATGCCTGTTTATGCCGCTTATAGACCATTGTGGGCTCACCAGTACCATAGCCATTACAAAGAGGTCTGTGAGCACTTCATTATGCCATTGTACACACTCATTTTCTAGAAGAAGTGTAACTGTATGTCGGAAGAAGCCATGCAAGTAATAGAAGAATGTGCAGATTATTACTTAACTGAAAATGGCATGTACTTTCAGATGTTTGGAGGATGAAGAGCACCTTCACTGCTGCCCAAATATGCAACGGATTACATAGTCCACAAGGAGGTAGTCAGACAAGTGTTCATAGATGGAATAGGCATTTTTCTATTTGAACATAAGAAGACTGCCTACCCTCCTTTGCCATTCAAGCTAGGAAGCTACAGACTCACCAAGGTGAAACAAGCTGCTGAATTCGTAGAGGAATTGGAAAAGTTCCATTTTGGCGAGATGCCTTTCCAGAGAAATGATACTCACGGGAAAGTAGCTGAGCACTGTAAAGAGAATAAGGTGCATTTTGAGTATACCCACCATTTCGATAGGGAAGAATCTATCTTCCAGAACACCCCGAACATGACAGCACTGAAGAGAAGATTCAAGAAGAAAATCAGTACCATAGGTGGAAAAGAGGATGAACAGGCTAAGGTTGAGGAAGAAACCAAAATGAGAAATGAAGAAGCCCAGAGGTTAGCGAAAGAAGCTCCAGAAAGGCTGCATACAGAAGGAGAAAGAAGAGCTGCTCAGGAAGCAGCTGAGAAAGCAAAGGAAGCAGCCAAAGAAGCAGAAGAAGTAAAGAGAAAGCTCAATGAGGAGCTCCAAAAGCAAGAAGCTGAAAGAATAAAGTCGACCTAGCAGTCAGCTTCTGAAATAGCAGCAAGGCAGACCTAGGAGGTGGAAAATCCTGAGGTTCAGACCTCTCAAATACCTGCTACCAGCATACCCATGGTCCCCACACTCAAGCTGGTCCCTTTTGTGCAGGAAAAGGGAAAGGAAATCCCTGATTTCAACACTGTATATTATGATAGGGAAACAAAGAGAATAATAAAGAGGATAGATAGGAAAGTTGAGGCGGAAGGTCTACCTGGTAAAATGATAACAGATATGGTTGTTATGTTAGGAACTGACCAGGATCTGAGATTTACCCTAAGAGCCAGGTCTGCATTCATCCAAGCTTCAGAAGATAATGTAGGCAAGATAATGATAGACTTGGAGAAATCCAAGAAATCTTTTGCTCAATTAAAGGATACATTGAGGAAAGAGAGGGAGGAAAGCAACAGGATCAAAAGGAAATATGAAGATGTGCAACGGGAAATGAAGTCCTCAAGAGCTAAAGTACAGGCCCTTCAAGTATAAATGCAAGTCAAGGAAACAACACAGGAGGCCCTAGAGAAAGTGCAGAAGGAATGCCAAGATCTAAAGACTGAGAAGGAGCAGCTACTGGCAAAGGTGGAAGAGATAGAAGAGCAACAGAAGATCCTCTTCTAGGCCAATGATCTGCACACTCAAGAATTGGGAAAGGAACATCAGGAGCAGATTTCTTCTTTGACCATTGCTTTGGAAGTGGCAAGAGAACAGGAGGTTAACCTCCAGCCTTTCAAGGAGCATGTATTGACCCAAAAAACTAAGATGCTACAGCTGCAGACTGCTATTGAAAACGAAAGATGTAGAGTGCTGCAGATCGACGGCCGATTGGAGGAGATCCTGGAAACTGCATCCTACTTTGTGGATAGATCCCAGGACATCCTAGAGGTCCTAACTGCAAGAATGGTGAGGTTGGAGAAAAACGAAGAAGCCCCAGCAGAGCTACCGTCAAAAGACCAACCGTCCCTCAAACGAGACTATAACCTGGTGGATTTTGCTATTAACACAGCTGAAGACTTCAAGAAGGCAGTAAAAAAGACAAAGGGATTATGCACCGAGTTTTCTAGAAGACTTCTCATTACCTACAACCGGTGCCAGATAGAAGCTGAAGAGAGGTTGGAAGCTTTCCCAGATCACGATGCCTTTGTGGAACTATTGCAGAAGAGATTCCAGGAGGATGAAACTAAGGTACGGGATATCAAAGCCCTGGATGATCTGATCTTGAGAAGCAAAGTAGATCATACAGCTGTCAATGTACAAATTCTAGAAGATCAGCTCCGATTGGGTACATCCAGGGTTAAGGCTATCAAGAATCAAGATGAGAATTTTGAGATAAATATTCAATTCTTGGAGCCTTGTGCTTTTGAAGGCATCGCTAATGAAGCTCCAGTGTGGAAGAAATTTATAGATAGTCAAGTAGGCCCTTCCTCATGAAGGATCGGTCATTATTGTAATTTGTAACTATTTTGTGAAAAATTTAATAAAGTGGAACGTTGGGAGATGAGAGGTTGGGAAGCCCAAAGGTCACTTTGGGCAGCCCAACAGTCTGACTCTTTTGTATAAATGTAAAATACTTAGAAGGGAAAAGGACTTTTTCCCAGCGAGACTAGTGAAGACATATTGTAAGAAGAACTATTTCCTTTTGCAATAAAAAATTACAGTTTGCCTGTGGAGAAAGCTTGGTGGAATATTCAAATGTTGTACTATGGATTTGTTGAAGATGAACTATTTCATTTTCAGCTTTGTATCCATTAACTGTGAGACCGTTCTAACTCATTAAACCTATGTTCTTTTATGAATGTTTTCTGGTTTATTTTATGAAGATTTCCACTAGGAGCAATGAATGTTGTTCATAAACAATTGGCTATCTGGTTGTGAAATATCTTTAATTGTTCATGCGATATGGGAATAAATATCAGCTAACTATAGTTTCTCTTATGTTGCATGCATGCTTTCCATTACTCATACTTTAATTCAGTTTGCTCCTCGGGGATAGATAGATAGGTAGTTAGTTTCATTTCATGGCTGCATATGTGATTTAGATGTTTGTGGGCTTAAGACGAGAGGTAAGAACCTGTGCATCACATTGTAACTGTTCCTTGCATCCTAATCACCCTGCATGGTTAAATAGGCATATGCATCTCATACATAAGTCAAAAATACAAAAATATACATGGTGGACCGGGCCGCAACTGGTAAAACCTTGTTTTGTTACTTTGACCTACGGTAGCCGGACCGCAAACCAGACAGATTCCCTATACCAAACAATCAATGGGCTAGTTGGGAACATTTGATTGGGGAGAATCCCTTTCTGTTTCCTCCTACGAATTTCCAGGCCTCAACACAACCAAAAGTTCTCAGAAATGAGTATTTTACCTGTTTACCTATCCATCCCTCCTCTGGAATGCCACCATCCAAAGCGCTTGAAGGACCTCTGTTTATTAAATAAACAGCAGTGTTTACAGCATCAGCCCAAAACTGTAAGGGAAACCCTACATGCAATTTCATAAACCTTGCACGCTCCATGATCGTTTTGTTCATCCTTTCTGACACACCATTTTCTTGGGGTTTTCCAGGGACTGTCTTCTCTCTGTGAATCCCATTGTGTGAACACTAACTGTCAAACTCCTTGCTGTAGTACTCTCCGCCATTATCAAATCTGAGACATTTCAACCTTTTTCCTATCTCATTCTTAGCCAAAGCTTTCCACTTCTTAAAAGTATCAAACACATCAGATTTCTGTCTAATGCAATAAACCCAAGTTTTTCTAGTTGCATCATCAATAAAAGTAACATAATAACGAGAGCCACCAAGATATTTTACCTGAGCTGGTCCCCATACATCTGTATGGAAAAGCTCTAACTTTTCACTCTTCTTTTGTTTCCCAACCCTGAGAAATCTAGCTCTCTTTTATTTTCTATAAACACAGTTCTCACAAAATTCCAAAGTTACCTGCTTCATATCTGGAAGCAGTTTCCTTGAGTGGAGAATCTGCATCCCCTTCTCACTCATGTGAACAAGCCTATGATGCCACAACGCTGCACCTGTTTCTGTCAAAGCTATAGAAATATAATAATCAGTATTATGAGGAAATAAATATAACGTACCTATCCTATCTCCTTTTGCAATTACCATTGATCCTTTAGTGACCTTCCACCACATTTTTCCAAACGTAGACAAACAGCCGCCATCTCCCAACTGCCCTATTGAGATCAGATTTATTTTCATAGCAGGAATGTGCCTTACATCCTTTAGCAACCAGTAATTTCCATTATTTATCTTAATCCGTACCTTACCCTTTCCAACAATTTTACATGGTTCATCATCCCCCAATAACACATTCCCAAAATCACCTTGAACATAATCATAAAATAATTTCCTATGGGGTGTAGCATGACATGAAGCCCCTGAATCTCCTACCCAGTAATCACTAGTATTATCTAATGCAAGAATCAAAGCATCTTGTAACACATCACCTACTACATTAGCTTCCTGGGTAGTCTCTTGCTGCCTCTCACCTTTCTTCTTTGGTGCTCTGCAGTCTTTCTTTAGATGTCCTTTCTTACCATAGTTCCAGCATTCTATTTTTCTGAATCTAGACTTGGATCTTCCCTTTTTAGACTTGCCATGATTTTCGAGGCTCCTTCCTCTCTCGTTTTGTCTCCCTCTTCTCTCCATGGTCAATGCATTACTTGATGTCTCACCTGTGATTTTCCTTCACATTTCCTCACTAAGAATAACAATAAGAACATCATCAAACTTAAGAGTGCTTGAACTAGGGACAGAGTTACTTACAGCCATGACCAAGCTATTCCAGCTTTCTGGCAATGAGCACAAGATTAGAAGAGCCCTAACCTCATCATCAAAGTTCACTTTTACAGAAATTAACTGACTGGTAAGTGTATTAAACTCATTTAAATGGTCAGCAACAGATCCACCTTCCAACATCTTCATATTAAATAAACGCTTCATTAAAAATACCTTGTTAGAAGCCGAGGGTTTTTTGTAGAGCTTAATCAATGAACTCATCACACCCTCTGTTGTTTTTTCTTTTGAAATATTGAAGGCCACCGATGAAGCCAGGCACAGCCGTATTGTTCCTAGTGCCTTTTTGTCAAGAACCTCCCATTCTTCATCCTTCATAGTCGTCGGCTATTTTTCTTTTCCACCCAATGGAAGGTATAGATCTTTCTGGTACAGATAGTCCTCCATTTGCATCTTCCATAACTGATAGTTTTGGCCATTAAATTTCTTGACCCTAAACTTTCCTTCTTCCGTCATTGCTCCCACTCGAACCAGGAACCCTTCTTTCCTGTGAGTTTACCAACCAAATAGACCTTTTGGCTCTAATACCAATTGTTAGAAAACAGGACCACAGAGCAATAACAGATATATAGTTAAATCAATAAACAAGATGCAAAACACATTAAAACATTACAGAGAGACATAGATATAATGTGGTTCACCCAAATGATGGGCTACGTCCACAAAGAAATTTGCCAGTCCTTTTATTACAATCTAGAAAGATGAAGGGATACACCCTGCAGCAAAACCACTGCACTTCCTCTTCACGCTCTCACAGTCTCTCTTCCAGTACAATACAATACCATATCCAGTCGATTTACAATGCTCTCTTTTATAAGGGAAATACCATGGGAAAAATTCTAGGGTTAACCCAATACCATGGATCCGCAATACTATTGGCCAACACACATCCCAAAAAAAAAAATTCAGGGGCTTTTCCCCTGAACCCCCATTTTCTTGGGGGCACTGCCACCGAACCCCCATGACTTAGGGGCGCTACCCCTGAACCCCAAGGCAGGGGGAATGAGTGTACAGTACTCCTGGGTTGCAATCACAACTGAATAATATCTCTGGATCTGGAAGATTAGGCTCCACAACCAACACCTTTCCTTGCAAACTTTGGAGTTCAAGGATGGTGGTTGGGGCTGGTAGATTAATGATGGTGGCAATCTTCAAAGGATCGATCTGGATTCCATCTTTGGATACCACAAATCCAAGTAGATGTCCCATCTCAATGAAAAAAAAAAATTATGTGGATTAAGCCGTATATTATAATGACGACATCTTAGGAATAGGTCTCTAAGATGACCAACATGGTCCTCTCGTCGCTATGAATGAGCAAGGAGGTCATCAAGGTACAATTCAACAATATGTTTAATGTCGTTGAACACATAGGACATCGCACACTGGAACGTGGCGCCAGCATTTTTCAAGCTGAAAGGTAACTCTTATACAAAAAGGTTTCCCATGGGAAAATGAATGCCGTCTTATGCTGATCAGCAGGCAATATCTCAATCTGATTGTAGCCAAAGAAGCCATCCATGAATGAAAAGATGACACTTCCAACATAGTTGTTGATAATCTGATCGATGTGTAGGGTAGGAAATTTGTCCTTCAGACAAGATTTTATTAAATCCCTAAAGTCGATACAGACTCTAATGGTGCCCTGCTTTTTATTGACAGGGACAACATTCGATACCCATTTCATAAGAGGTATAGGATAAATAAAACTAGCTTTCATAAGTTTCTCAACTTCAGCTTTAATAGCTACGGCCTTCCTAGGATGGACTTGCCTAAGTTTTTTCCTAACAAGTTTAGGCATGGGATAAGTTTTAATCTCGTCGACTGTAATGGAAGGGTCGATCCCCAGCATCTCTTCATAGGACCAAGAAAAAATATCATTGAATTCCTAAAAAGTGCCTTATATGCTTCAGATCCATCTGTGGAGTAGTTCTACCCAACATGAACATGCTCGATAACATCAGGATTGGCTGATATGTCAATTGGGTTCATCTGAGTAATGTTGCAAAGGTTTCCTTCAAAATCTATATCTTGCAACAATATAGGACTTTGTGGAACGTTGACAATATCAGTAGGAAACAATGATGCGAAATCATAGCTTCCCGAACTGGTATTGGGGAGGAACATGGATCTATGATGGTGATCCTCCCAAATGGGCTCACCCATGTTCATGATCTCTATAATGGACTCATCGGAAGGAAAAGTCTCAGAGAGATAATCTAGAACCGAAAGAGAAGGTTCTAACCAGTACGGTAAATGGTAAGGATCCGAGGCCACTAAATGAATGTCATTAGTGTGATCATTGGAACAAGTTTGAATGGTGTCATACATAGATTCATGCGGGCTCAACAAGGTAGACTCAACAACATTTGTTCCCTGGGACTCAATATCAAATGAGGCGATCATATGTACTGTCGCGGTATCCGTGCTAGGAGGAGTAGAGGGAAAAATCCCCATAAGGGATGAATCCTTCAACATACCTACCCCAATCGACTAGTAAGGAGGAGGGGATTGACCTAACATGGGGATGTTATTAGCCATGGAGGCAGTAACATCCAGCGTACAAAAATCAAGCTGGTCAATAGTAACAATTCTCCCAAGATGCAAGAATTGGACCATTCGAAATACTGTTGAAGCAACAACATTCATGGCATAGAACCAATTCCTTCCTAAAAGGAGGTTATAATCTAAAGGGGCATCTACCACTTCTACTTGGATGGAAATAGTTTTTCCCCCCAGCTCAAATACAAGGGATGATATGAGGCCATGGGGTTGGAGACCCCATTCATCAAAGGATTTAAGGGTCGTAGGTGATGTAATAATCTCAGGAGAGCCAAGAGCTTTCCAACAAGTCAAAGATAACACCAAGGTCAAATCTCCTTCATCTAGTACCGTTCAAAAGACTTTCTTCCCCACTACTTTTGTAATGATCTAAAAAGCAAGTTTATGCGGTAATCTAGGTTTATAGTTCTCAACATTGAAGTGAATCAAGTTAGTGTTATCCGGGTCTACAACTCCTAATGCAGTCAACAAGTTTTTGCACTGTGTAGGGAAACTTTGGAGTAAACACAAGGTGCCTGAGTGAGATCTTCAACTATATTATACAATTGAGCAGCTCAGGCATTGGGATTAAAGACAGCCTTCCAAAGAGTACTCTTTGGTGGGCACAAAATCATGTCGAGAGTAGGCTTCTCGATAGATAAGGGAACAGTAGATGAGGATTCCGGAGAACTAGTGGAGGAAGCTTTCCTTGAAGAAGATTGATCTTCCTACTTATCTACAGGTTTATCATAATTCTGGCTTCAAGTTTGTAGATGGATGGTATCTAAGGACATCATATGAATTTCCTCTGATGAACTAGAGGTACCTTGGTTCGACATGTGGTCTACCAGCTGTTTTTGAGAGGGGAAAGGATCCGTAAGTACTGCAGGTGTGAGGTTAGACTTCAAAAACTGGGAGATTTCATCCCGACGGGGACACTCCTTGGAGAAGTGGTCACCAGCACATAACAGACAAGGGTATTTAGCCTTCCTTTTCCCTGTGTTGTTGTCATTATGGGTTGATTATGGGTCGTCTTACTGGTTTCTAGGTTTTTTATTTTGATTTTTACCTTTATTTTTATTACTAGAGGTTTGAGTACTTTGAATAGAATTGACCTCAGTAGAAACCTTGGGAGTCAAAGGAGTAGTAGATTGGGTTTGCTTGGCAGGTTTCGCTGTGGATGGGGACTCGATTGAACCAACAATTTCATCAATGCTGATGGCTTGGTAGGGTCAGTGCTAGGGTGAAGAGCTTGAGGAATCAGGTCATAAAGAGTCCCGAACTAGGAATAGACCAAGTCTAGGTACTAAGCCTGACTAATAGCATACTCTTCAGCAACGACACTACCCATGGCCACATCTCGAGCAATAGGAGGCAACAAGGACTTAGTGAACCAATCAGCTAACAACTGATCCTGAATAGGGGCCTTAATAAACCTTCTCCGCATTCTCCACTCATGAATATGATCAGAAATGTGGGTGGAGGTGTTCTGTCACAGAGAAGTTAAAAGATCAGTGCCCATTTCATAATGAATAAGAGCTGAAAGTGTGTAAGAAATATGGTTTCCAACGAGCCAAAATCCACAAATGAATGTTGTGGGAGTTCAATATACCACTTCGCGGCCATACCGG
The DNA here is from genome assembly GCA_001517045.1 of Pseudotsuga menziesii. NCBI lineage: Eukaryota > Viridiplantae > Streptophyta > Pinopsida > Pinales > Pinaceae > Pseudotsuga > Pseudotsuga menziesii. The sequence continues at coordinate 19,467 of LPNX010211480.1, forward strand.
TCAAAGTTCACTCAAAGAGTCGTAACCGAACGGAATCACCCATGAGGGAGTACAAGGAACACCATAAATGAAAAGTCATAGCATGGTTCTGTGGATCCTCACCCTGCTTCCCATCGAATTTTGGAATGTTCGATGGTAACTTTACAAGAATGGGAGGCCATGATGGATTGTGTCGAATGGGATCATTAATCAACTTGGACAAATCAGGCAAGTCCAAATTTGCAAGGAAAGGTAACTATCTATTGGGCTACACATACTGGTAATATTGATATGGCATGAAATTACCAGTAGGGCCATAGGTTGACTGAAAGATAGGTTGCTGCGAGGAAGAACTACCAGGAAATACACCCATACGAGGTTGATTTCTAGAATTAGGACCACTAGGACCACCAGGGCCTCTAGGAGGAGGACCACCAAAGCCACTAGGACCACCAGGAGGTGGAACACCAGACCCTCTGAAACCTCTAGGAGGTGGAAAACCTCTGGAGCCACTGGAACCACTAGGTGGAGGGCCACCAGACCCTCCTGAGCCATAAGGTGGAAAGCCACCAGGTCCCCCAGGACCACTAGGACCACTGGGACCATGAGGAGGACCGTCGGGCCCTCTAGGACCATTAGGTTCCCCAGGGGGAGGACCTCCATAAGGAGGTCCTCTCGCACCTCCCGTAGTATGTAAAGGTATCCCTCCCATGGTTGGCATGTAATACCAGTTAGGTTTCCCCCATGGTGTAAAAGTGTTGCTAGGTAATGGAATTCCAGTAGGATTAAATGGATGATTACCTACAGTTATTTGATAACTAGAACCACTAGAAGACTGAATGGAAATAGGTTGTGCCCCCAAGGGCTGACCTGAACTAGCTGGGGGATTTACCACATTAGTGTGGGTGGGAGGGATAAAAACTATAGATGTTTCTATGTTAGAGGTCTACTCTTGACTAGGTACAACTCCAGGATCAGATAATGTAGGTCATTCCTGGGGTTTCCCTCCAGCATTCAAAGGTACTGAAGACACAGGAATTGAAGGTTGGGCCCCAGATGCAAAATATTTGGTAGATTTGGATCAGACATAACATAATAGGTGAGAGGGGTGGAAATTTAACCTAGGATGTGGGTTGTTAATGGACGATCTATAATTGGTTCAATGGGTCTCATAGAATTGGCTAGTGAATGATATCCCATAGGAAGGAATGTGGAACAAACTGGTGAAGGGCCTAATAGGTTGTCAATATGCATTTCTACCTCCTATCCATAGAGGATAGCATCACAGTATTGCCTGCGTTCTTCTTCACTTTCAGGAGAACTTACACAGGTGCCAAATGAGGCAATGGCCTGTCCGATAGGTGTCTCCCAAAAAGGACCATTAGGACCAAAGTCTAGACAAGTATCATCAACATGATCTTCCATGGGAGGATGGAGTGATGAATCCTGATGGGAAGGGTGTTGGACCAAGGGAGGTGAGTGTGAAGAATATGGTACTCCACTTTCCACCACCACATGATCTCCTACTTGGGAGGTGGTAGCAGCTCCTTGGTCGATAGCTTCCATTGGATTTCCTTCTGAAACAAAAGTAAAATTAGGTGGCAAGCTATGTACTCTCTTGGATTGTCTTAACTCAACCAGTGTGTACAGTTCCTATCTAACCTAGGGTCTGAAAATCTAGAAAAAACACACCAAAAGACTTCCCTACTCAAACTATAGGTAAAAAAAAAGCAGACTTAAAATGATAGGAGGAGTTCAAAAAGTTAGGTCTCTCACTAGGATTGTCAAGCCGGTGCCACTCACGATATACCTTGAGGGTACATGCGTAGTAATCTCCCCAAATGTTTTTTTCAGTGTATGGCTCCAGACAAGATGGCCAAAGGGCTTTTCTCAAATAGATAAGGTACCCTAGTGGGGTCTTTCGATATACTCAAGGTACGTGGGAGCTCGAATTGGTAGTAGTGCTGTCTAATGCATAACTGTACACAAGGGGCCTTTCGATATACAATCAAGTACATGAAGTACCTTTCTATATACCTCAAGGGTACGTGAAAGGTCGTTCGATATACCGATTGTACGTGGAAGAATCGCGCGAGTCCCAAAATGTAATGCTGACAAATAACAACATCTCCTACATTTTACGATGCCCAAACATGTCTCTAACCTATCACTCAAGTTACTATGTAAATTTTAACCTACAACTACCGTTGATTTTAACTTGTACAGTTAGGTGAATGCATGATGTTCTGACAGAAAAGTAAAACCATGCAGTATGCTTGTGCAAATGTTCACTTTACCGTTCAATATGCCTACTTACAGGAGGGAAGAGAGTGTTTTTCTTTTTGTTTCAAAACCAAAAATCATACCAATCAACAGTCATGAACATCAAATCAAAGACAAGCAAATACTTCTACAAACCAAATTCTTCTTTCCGAAAGCAAATGGGAGGGGTGAGAATCTCTTTCCTAAAAGAACAACACCAAGCACACCTATATGCCATTGCACTCTAACTTTTCAAATTTCTTAAAAACATAAGCAAATATAACTTAAAACTACCATTTTTTTAATTTTTGATCGAGATAGTCCTATATGCATGAGAGATGAAAGATCGTAAAGGTCCTGAAATCTTATGAAGCCAATCAGAAAACCTGAATCCAACACTCAAATATGATGTCCTAATCTCAAGAAAAACTTTTTTTTTTAAGCGAAGAAAAAGAAGTTTACTATGCAAGCAAGAAATGAAATCTAGAAGCTAATATAATGTTCTTATTTCAGTATATGTAACAAAAAGAGAATTCAATGAGCACCCTAACTTTCAGAACACAAGAAGTCCTTCTTTAAACACAACCAACAAGTAATAAGTGGATGAACAATCAAAAAGACTAAACAATTTTTTGAAATTCCACTCAAAATCAATCTTGAACCATCAAAGCAGCAAGCCACACACATCAAATTCAATATCACAAACCTGATAACATAACTGAAAGCAATCAAAATTCCAAATTTTTACAAATAAAAATGAGGAAGAAGGGTTTTGGACTAATGCCTACCTGGTACCACACTTTGTAGGTGTTGTAAGAGTGTTTCTAAAGCGGCATCGCTCCTCGCTAACTAGATACAGTAGCACTGCTTACTGTCCACTATGTTCAGGTGGTGGCACTGCTCCTCACACAATAAGTTGTCGTGGTTCCCTATAGATGGCCAAAACAAAAAGAGAACAATGGATCAGATCAAAAACATAATAGATCAAGGCGAATACTGTCAAATTGAATATGGTAATAGAGCATAAAAAACCGAAATAAATCAGATCTGAACAGATCTAGAAATTTCAAACCCAAATAATACAAATCAGAAAGTAGATCTGAATGTAAAGAGTTGAAGAGAACAGATCCTGGATTCGGACAAGAGTTGCAGACCGAGGACGATTAGAATGACTGAATACTACTCCCCAACAAAGTCGCCAGATTTGTTGATCAGAATATTTCACCTCTTGTGGACAGCAAGGTGTTCCACTAGTCTAAATGGTTCAGATCCAGAACAAATGGATCATAGAGGTTGATAACTCCCCCTAGAAACTATAGATATATGGAATACAAGGATTTGATAGTTCACCTGTGTACCTGCAAAAGATTTCAACATGAAATAGATCAAAGCAACCAAAATATGATCTACTAATCTATGCTAGTGACTAAGGAATCTAGCAATATATATCTGAAATTAAACATCAACAATATATATGGGACATAAAATCAAATTGCATTAGAAATATGAAGAAGTTTACAACCAAGCCTTAGTGTTGACATGCATCTCCAAACCAACTCTTCATCCCCAAAAGCTCTGACTCTAGCTCTCTATGCTCTCTCCAAATGATCTTGGGCCAAGAATTAGTCCAACAGCATAACAATACCTACAATGTTCTATCCTCAACCATGGCTATGAGCTCATATATATAGGGATTTAATCGATAGAGATGGTTGAAAAATTAGTGGGTGAGGTGGCCTCTAAGATCCTAGGATGAGGGATCTCGAGCTCAACCAACCCACAGTAGTAGGGATAAGGGATATCTCGAGGCTTATCATCTAGAAGCCTTGAGAAGTTTCTCTTTTTACCCTTTTACCCAGGGTACCGTGCTTCTCCTTTTTTGATAGAGTGGTTCTGGTAATAACCTCCTATGGATCAAGGGTAATAGGCGATGGCACCGCTTGTGGACAACTGATGAAAAGCGGTGCGAATAGGGGTACCGCTCCTAGATAAGGGAAGATGAGCAGTGCTAGGAATTTGTATGACAGACTGATAAGAAACCATTTAGTATTCATTCCAGAGGCTAGGATTTAGGGCAAGTAGGTATGTCAAAGGCCTTATCACATGATGGTGACAAGATTTTCGTATAACATTGGTCCTTAGTTCTAATTTGGTGGAAGATTCACTGTCTGGTTCGAATTCTAATTAACATTTCGATTTTGGTTCTCTGGTAGAAGAACATTCTTTTCTTGCCACTTTGTAATCAGCTGCAGAGAGTCCTTAATTGTGTGATTGGAATAGGTACAATGGGTACATTATGATTGTAAGTTTGGACAATATCATTGGTAATTCCCTAATACTCTGCAAATGTAGCACTTCACAGGTCCATGACCTCATCCTCCTCCTAAAACAAAATCTCTGCATCATCCCCCTTAGAATTCTTCACGAAAGCTTCCTTGTTGTTGATACTACAATTGATTCAACTGTTGTTGTCATGGTGGATTCAGGTGTGGTTTAACATATTGTGGTTGAGCATACAACAACTACTACGAAGTGAATTGTATCTATTTATACTGTGGCTGTGTCGAAGAAGACAACAATGGCTGTACAAATTATGGTTGCGACTATGGTACAAACTGTGGTTGTGGCTGTACCACCTACGATGGCTATTGTGGTGGTAGTTTCTCTATCAATATATTTTATTCTCCCTTCATTTAATACACATCCATCATTCTATCTTGGAGTAAATCATAATCTCAACAATCCTTAGCTTTGTGACCAACAGATCGATAAAACGTACAATAAAGTTCATCGGCTTAGAGAGAATTTTCTAGATATACACACAGTCTTCATGTCAATTCCCATGAATTTGAAAGATGTGGCACCATGGCAAGCCACCATGACTTAGTGGGTTTGGATCTCCTAACAGAAAATAATTTCAAAAATCGGGACATTGATCCTTATGATGTCCCTCCACATGACATCGAGTACACCATATTTCCTCATGATGCTCCCTTTCCTTTTTGATATCTTGTAACTAGATTTTCAAGTGAGCCAGTTGCGATTGGATTTGGTTCATGCAAACTCTAGTTTTTCCAGCAAGTGAATATTCCAACTTCATTGTGATCTCCATAGCCTCACTCTATGTCGCAATATTTTTCTGCATTAATAGAACCCTGATATGTTGTACTAAAACCGCAAGGAACCATTGTTTGTGCTGCACATCACTCATTCCAAAACTGACTTCCGCCGTCATCGTCTTGAATCAATGATCAAAATCCTAGACCAATTCATTCAAATGTTGCTTGATCTCTTTTATTTTAGTGATATATTGTAACTCAGACTTGGGCTTCCTGAATTTTTTAATCATTCCATTTCTTGTCTCTGCCAGGGTCTTTATTTGGTTCCTTGTGGGAAATTGCATAGAATTCATGTACTAGTCCAATGCGCGACCTTGAAAAGTTTTATCCAACTAAAATTTCTTAATATCCTCATCTAGGACTTGCTTTAGAGTCTATACCACTTTGCATAAAAACCGATATTATTCAGGATCCTTAGTCTTGTTCCAATGAAACAGAGGTAAATTTACATCATTGCCCACCATCTTGGGCCTTCTTCCTACATTCATTAATCCGCTACTATTAGTGTGTTGATGATCCATTCAGAAATTCGGTGTCGAGCTGGTATTTCTTCCTAAGTGTGTCACAGTGCATGGAGGTGTGGGTACATTGTTTCTCTGGGTTGGTATTTCCTCATGCTCGAGCATATCTGTTACACTCAAATCTTGTCATCTACATGTGATAATATCCTAAACATCCATGTTTTCCTTCATTCCCAAATATTGAAGTGAAACCTTGATCCAAATGTCAAATTTGCACATAAAAACCTAGCACCACTTCTACCCTTAAGCTTAGGAGTGGTACCTTCTTCAGCACCACTTGAGTTTTGTTGAAGACAGGCAGTGGCACTGCCTTTCCTCTTTGTTTCAAGAGTGGTTTTTCCTAACACCACCATGTCATCAAGGAGCAGGAGTAGTTCCCTTGGTTAAAAGTGAGAAAGAGAGGCTTCACAAAGCTTCTAGATAAAAAGCTTCATGGCAAGCCTTATCACTATTCACCTAGGTTAATTGTGCTCGAGATCCATGCTTTAGGAATCTCCTATACACCTCACCCACAAAAATATCAACCATCCCTATCCATTTGAAGCCTATATAAATAGGCTCATACCCCATTGTTGAGGAGAGAGCAAAGTCATGCTGCCATTTTGACATTCTGGCCTGATTCATCAAGAGTGAGCATATAGGAGCAAGTTGGAGATATCGGGGATAAGACATTGGTTTTGTGGAGGAGTGCATAAAAACTAAGGCACAGGTTGTAAACTATTTCATTATTTATCAATGCAAAGTTGGTTTTCTTCCCATATAACTTGTATAATCTTGCATGTTTATTATTGGATTCCTTAGTCACCAATATAGATCTATAGATAATACTTTGGTAATTTTGATATTTTGTGTTTGATGTGTGTTTACAAGTATCTTCTTGGAGATATTTTTCCATAGGTGAAGGGCCACATCAATCTTTGAGGATTTTATTCTAGGTGCCTGTATTTTCTAGGAGAAGTCTATCAGACTTGTTGTAGTTTATTTGTTTTGGATCTAAACCTTTAAGACTGGAGGAACAACTTCTATTCACAAAAGGTGCGAAATTCCTGACAACAGTATCCTGGTTTTCTCCTTCATTGTTTTAGGGTCATTGAGTCCCTTTTGATCTTCTCTCATAGCTTCTTGTTTTGGTCGCAGTAGGACTCTCCTCAGTCCTCTACCTCTTCTCTTGATGAAACCTTACCCCACTTCACACAAGACCACACTCTTCCTTGACTTCCCTCATAGGTTCTTCGTAACTCCCATCAATCTACCTTGTATCATTCCATCCAAACTTTGTATCCATGGTATCTACAACCTCATAACACCAGGGCTCTACTCGCCAGATTTCATCTTCAATATAACTTTTTTCACAGATTAGCATTTTAATCAGAAATTGCATAGATAACAAAAACCTACCTCTTGGTCCTTTGAATAATTCCCTTTCCACATCACTATAATATTTGACTATGTCAAATGCGAACTCAATGATGTAGCATTCCAAGATGTTGTAAAGACACACTTAGAAAACCCTAGATTCTATGTTTTCTCCCTCTTTCAGCTGCTAGATCAACTCCAGAGTCCAGCAAGTAGGTTCACCTCCTTGAAAAAATTTCATCCGATAGGTCAACTGTACCAGCCATATTCTTGTCATTAATCTAGAATTCTGATTCTCTTCTACTGTAAATTATTGAGTCTTCTGGTTGAACCAATCTTGAATCTCTGGTATTTTCGGATGCCACAACATATCCTCCTTCTCTTTGTACTATGGTCCTGATAATGGAACCATATTTTGACACAAACCTGTCGGCAGGTTTTCACACTCTGTCGACACCCTTAACTCAACGATCTCCTTGAGCATTGACCCAGAAATGTTTTACCCTGTCCAGTAACACTTACGAAGCAAATGAATTCTCACTCAAGATGTTCAAGGGAGAAATGTCAAAACCACGTTTCGACAGTAAGAAGGAGGGTTTTGTGCATCCAATGATCGAATATTGCAGGATTATATAGAGATCCATACATGGGTTTTACTTGACTTAGTCATATCATAAATCATTAGATTGCATGAACATATTAACTTGCAGTATTATATTTACTTGCGAATAGATCGACTATCATGCCATTATCCAAAACAAAGAAACATCACAGAATTCACTAACAACATACATTGCAGCATTGATTCATCTAGATCACATCAATTAACATGTAGAAAAGTAGAAAAGACACAAAACAAAGTATTTCCATCAACGTCCATCCGTGTCTTATTACTTCTGCATCAAAATTAGGTATCCAGAAAACATCTTCATAGTCGCGAAAAAAATCAGGAATTGATCTTCCATAGAGATCAAGAAGATCATACAATCATTCTTAGTATCTCAACATGCATCTCTTGATTTCCTTCCCTCAGATAGGATCTCTTAACATGACATTCCTATTTCTATTTATAGTCTTGCACCTTTTAAAAGAAGTTCCACTTTAATCAACTTTCTAACTAATTCGGACCAAAAACTACAAAACTATGACCAAAACTACAAATCATGACCAAGATGACTCTTTGTCGACTTTCCCTCCTTCCACACCATCCTTTGTGTTGCACAACATACTTCCTCAAAACCGCTTGCCAACAGAAGAAAATTTGAGCTAAGGATAGACCACCATGGTCTGAAATATTTGTTTGAGAATCCAATATTAAATGGCAAGAAAGATAGATAACTGAAATTTTTACGTGTATTTGATTTTGAGATAAAACACATAGAGGGAAATGAAAATAAAGTGGCTAATCCACTTAGAACAAAATCACAATCAATGCATGTGGAATCCATTAGTACATTCCAAACAAATTTTAGGTAGATGATTGTTAACTCTATTGATGGAGATGAGTTGCATGTCCAAATAAAAGACAAATTACAACAACATAATTTAGAAAAGAAGTATGAAGGTTACCATTTAGAAGGTGACAAACTTCTTATTTATAAAACAAAATTTATATTGCAATTATGGAATATTTGAGAATAGTTTTTATGGATGAAATCCATAAAATTCCATACTCTAGTCACCCAAGATATTAGAAGACAATCCTTCAACCATGAAGAAATATTTTTTTCCAAGGATGAAAAATGACATTTCTGAGTATATTTATAAGCATATTAAATGTCAGCAAGTGAAGGTTGAACATCAACACCCAAAGGTTGTTGGAACATTCTTTAATTCCAGAATGGAAATGGGAAGTGATTTCCATGGATTTTTCTACAGGGTTTCCAATGATTGTTAGGAAACATGATTCCATCATGGTTGTGGTGGATAAATTATCTAAATCAGCACAATTTATATTACTTAAATCCACATATAAAATGGGTTTGCAAAAAACATCATGAAGTAAATTTTCAAATTACATGGATTTCCTAAGGCAAGGATACCAAGTTCACTTCAAATTTCTGGAAAAGCATTTTTTCATATTTGGGTACATAATTTACCTTTAGCACTACCTTCCATCAACAAACGTCAAATGGGTAAACATAACAAGTAAATTAGTTTCTTTAAGACATGCTACCCATGTACATGATGGACAAACCATTCAAGTGGGAATATACACTTGGTAGAGTTTACATATAACAATGGACAACAAGCACTGTTGGGTACGAGTCCATTTGAGTCTCTATATGTAAGGAAATGCAAAAAACCAGTTACTTGGGATAATACCATGAAAAAAATTCTACTTGGGACAAAATTACTTAAGGAAATGGAACAAGAGGTTGCAAAAAATTGGCAGAATTTAAACACATCCCAAGATAGATAGAAGAACTATGCAAATAAGAATAGAATGAATAGGGAGTTTCATGTTGGATGTCATATTTATCTTAGAGTGAGATCTAGAAATATTTCTTTGAATGTTAGAACTTGTTCCAAGCTATCACTATGAAAATGTGTGCCATTTGAAGTGCTTGAAAGGATAGGGTTAGTTGCATATATAATTCCATTTCCTACTGACATTAAAGATCATAATGTTTTTCATGTTTCTTTTTTTAAGAAATATGTACATGATCCTAACCATGTGATTGATTGGAATGTGATCTAGGCGGAACCATAGGGAGAGTTCTAAATAGAGCCACTGTAATCTCCCCAAATTATCAATTCTAAATACTTCATTAAAATTACTAAATATTTGATTAAAATTATTAAACAAGGCCAAAATTTGTTTGATCAATCCTTGTTAATTATTAATGTTGGTGGCATAAGTCATGGATGAGGCAAAAAATTGAATATTTAATTTTGTATCAAATGTTTATGAGTTGTAAATGTGCTTGTTATAAGGAATTATGCAATCGGTGTAGACACCATTTGTTCCTCTACCTTGTAAATCACAAGTGTAGAAAAAAAGAGCACAGCAGTATATCCTTTCCATAAGAAATAAATTTTAACAACATGAAATAAACCATACCTTAGACCTAGATCTTTTTTTCCTTGTTCCAAAATCCCTTGCAATGTTCAATGCCTACAAAACAGATCAAAAGACAAAACACAAGGTCATAGTATCATGATAAATCAATTACTTATATCAGTGATCAAGGAATCTAATAATATTCAACTGAAATTAAGAACACATCAAATATAGGAAAGGGGAATACTTTTGTATTAAATAATGAGAGAGTAAATTTATAACCAATCCTTGATGTTAATGGCTTCAACCTCTACAAGAAATCTACAATCCATCACAACTATGAGCATCTCTTCACATACAACACAATTCTATATTGCCTCTAACTCAGACCTCAATCGAACAACATAAGGGTACTTTATTTTTGGCCTCCTCCACTCACATCATGAAGGCTTCATTTATAGGCCCAAAACACATGAGATTGACTTGGGGAATGGATAAGAGGTGATCCCAATAGGTGAGGGAGGAAAATGCGAGCTCTCCTAAGAAAATAGGAATTGAATCCATAGAGGCTTATGCAAGGAAGCTTCTAAAGCCTTCTTTTTTCCTCTTTTTGGTCTATCGATGCACCTAGAAGAAGGGGTAAAGGCATTGACCTAATTTGTTTCTAAAGAAAAGGTAGACATGCGCTTATCGCTCCATTGTGGAAAGTACTGTCAATGCTCTGTGAAATAGGAGAAAAGAACCTCCCTTCTAAAATATGGAAAAAAACTAACCAAATTGTCTTAGGTCAGGATCTCTGAAAGGCTAACAGAAAATGTGGAATTTCCAGATGCAATAGAATGCCTCCAAAGTATGAAGCTAGAAGGAAGTGACAAGTGAAATAGCTTGCAAGATATCAATCTGGTATAGAGGCAATGATAGATGAGCTCATAACTGACATAGGACTAGTAGTTGACTTAACAAACTCAATCATGGCTGTGGACCAATACACTATAGATCCATGATGATGACTATGTCATGGATACCAATAATACACTGTATATTCATGAACAAATGATGTAGGAGGTATAACATGGATACGGAACATAAAAATTAGATCCATGTTATTTGACCTTAAGTACAGAACAAAGCCACCAAAAATACCATGTGGATTCGTGTCAGGACTTTGAATGATCTCCAAATGAAACCTGAGCATAGGAAATCCATTATGACGAAGCCTAACCAATCAGGGTCTTCATTCCAATCCCCAACTGATATGATTCTAACCATGTGAATAGATGTCTTCACATCGAACATGGAAGAAACCACTTGATTACTAGTCATTTATGTAAATTGTTAAAAAGTGTGAGGGAAATCATCATTAATGTCAATGATCCCCAAGGCATGTAAGTACATTCTCCCAAGTGTGAATAAATTTTTTGAAGTTGAACACTTGATATAATATTTCAATCAGAGGTCATTGATGAAAACCTATTGTTGAAAGTGAGGAAACCTGCCATTGAGGCATGCAAGTTTCAAGGTACTTGACTAGGTTTCTAGGTATAATTCCTGGATAACGAGCTCAAGTCAACAAGAATAGAATTGTCATAGGAGGTTGTTGAGGCCTGGAAATTCATAGGCAACAACAGCAAGGGATTCTCCCCAGTCAATGTTCCCAACTAGCCCATGACTATTTGGTATAGGGAATCTGTTCGGTTTGCAGTCCGGCTACCATAGGTCAAGTAACAAAAAATAAAGGTTTTACCGGTTGTGTATTTTTTTGTATTTTTTCACTTAAAGTATGATATGCACGTGCCTAATTAACCATGCAGGGTGATAAAGGATGCAAGGAGTAGTCACTGTAGGTTCTTACCTCTCGTCTTAGAACTCACAAGCATCTAAATCACATATGCAGCAATAAAGTAAAACTAACTATCTATCTATCTATCCCCGAGGAGCCCAATTGTAACTTATTTATGAGTAATGTGTATTGTGCATGCATTATAAAGAGAAATTATAGATAGCTGATATTCCTTCCTACAACACATGAACGATTAAAGATATTTAGACAATCAGATAGCTAATTGTTTATGAACAACATGCATTACTCATGGTGGTAATTTCACAGAATAAACTAGAAATCATTCAAACAAGAACATAGGCTCTAAGAGTTAGAACGATCTCACAGTTAATGGACAAAAACTGGAAAAAACGAAGTAGTTCATCTTTCACCAATCCATAGCATAGCATTTGAACGTCCCACCAAACTTTCTCCGACAGGCAAACAATAATTCTTTATTGAAAAAAAAAAGTAGTTCTTCTTACAATATCTCTTTACATGTCTAACTGGGAAAAATCCCTTCTCCATTCTAACTTTCCAATATCTAAACTAAAACATTAGACTTCTTGGGCTGCCCCCACACGTGTGACCTTTCGGTCCCTCAAAACGTTTCATATTTCTCTTTATCTTTCCTGCACAGACTCATGATTTGTTGAGTAACTGACATACCTTTCAGGTTTGTGCCTTTGTCGCTATTGGCTTTGCCTTCTAATTTTCTTGTCCTCCTTGTGATCCTGTCTCCCATCTATACATTCGCACCATGGTAGTCTGAACAATCTCCTGAACGCTCCTGCAATTAAATGACAACAATCATTCATTGGGACAATATTTTTCAAGAAAATGAACTACGTTAAATTATATCAACTACAACAGCTAAGCAGCCAGAAAGGCCATGTGCTGCATTACTGCTAACACAACAGGGTAGACCTATCCACAGCCACATAGGTGGGATTTAACAGGAAATGGGCGTTGCAAAAACACTTAGGCATATTGGAGTCGAAAAAGTCACGACCTAAGCTGTGGGTGGGGAAAATTCCAATCAGAAATCAGAAAGACATCGAAATTAGAAGCCAAGTACATTGCACAGCTGCAACGATGGAAGAGAAAAGGCTACAGACATGTGACACGCATTGGTAGGTAGATCATTTTTCATTTCAGGTATCTAGCTAGTTTGGGAGCCATAACGACAAAAGAGAAAAGGCTACAGACATGCGACACCCATCGGTGGGCAGAGCGTTTTTCACATCGGGTTCTTAGCTGGTTTGGAAGCTGCAACAACGGAAGAGAAAAGGATACAGACATGCGACATGCATCGGCGGGTGAAGTGTTTTTCACATCGGGTGCTTAGCTGATTTGGGAGCCGCAACGGTGGAAGAGAAATAGACAACAACCTCCGGTCATATGAAATTGGTAAGTGTTTTAAAACTTTAAAAATTTGGCAACAATTGAAACTGTTTCACCTCCAGAACAATGTTTTTCAAAGAACACTTGAACCGATTCATCTTCGACTAACAAAAACCAGACTCTAACATCGGCAACCCGGAACAATTTCCAACACAATCAATTTGTAAAATAGGACAAGAGTTCATCTTCGAAAATCATCCAAAATTAAAGCATGACCAAAAATTCACAGCTCCAATTGATTCAACGCAGCATTAAAATCATAAAGGGGGGTCCAAAATTTAAACAAATTTGGGGAAAATAGTTGCAGCCGCAACAATTGGCAATTACCTGGTGAACCTAGAACTCTGGACAATTCTTTCTTGAGTAGCAGACTATTTAACAACAAACGAACCTATTGAATTCTTCCAACTATCTAGATTTCTCAAATGGAAAAAGCATGTACCTTTAATCATTGATGACAGTCCAATTTGGGAGAGTGGAAACCAGGATTTTTAAGTCAAGATAACTCTTTTGAGGCTTAGAGATGGGTTTCATTGTTACTTGTATCTTCGGGTAGCTTCCAGCTTGGGTACCATAGGATTGTCGCATATGGTAAACAACAATATTCATTTGTTCCTCATTCCCATGCCACTTTAGCACTTTTGTGCTTTTGGACTTTTGTCCTTTTCAAATGAGTCCTCCTACATGCCTTTCTTTCTGAACTTTAATTCAAGCTCCTCTATCCCAAGTGTCCTTTTGTGTGAGGGGTGCGTTCATGCTTCGGCTTACGGACGGAGAGGAACTTTCGACGATTTAGTACTTATATGATTCAACATTTATTTTGATATATGATGCTTTCATAGGAGTTTTTGACTCTTATCTGCCTTTTGGCATTCATTTCCTGGCATGGGATCATTTGTATTTAATATACTGTTTACCATACTTCTTTGCATGGGCCTCTGGCTGTCACCCCCTAGGACATTTTAAATCTGACATGGATGGAGCCTCAAAATAGTATTCCAGACCCTTTGACTCTGGTTTATTTCACAGGGTCTAAGCAGGACTTCAATGCGTACATAGCTATTTGGGGAAACTGCTAAACTGGAAGAAGTTCTTTTAGACAAGCAGCAATATACAGTCTTATACCTAGGAACCTTAATCATACCAAAATTCTAATGTTTTCCATGCAACCACAGTTTTGCCTCCTTTATTGAAATCAACAGAAATTTAAACTAAAACAAAACTGAACTTCATGACTCAAAGACTCAAAAAGATGACCAAGCCAGATTATTTATATACAAGATAGAAGAAGACAAATGAAACTCAGGAAAAATAAGGCTTGAGAACTAAACCATTTACTGGTAAGTTCTCTTCCCACCCTTGCAGATCTTGTAACTTATAAGTGGAAGGGCCCAACTTTGCCGCAATCTGGAAAGGGCCTACCCATAACTACTGGAATTTCGTGTGTTTTCCTTTCTCATCATGGGGGTGGTCCCACTTGAGGACCAAATCTCCCACTTCAAAGTCCTTTGTTCCTACCTTGTGCTTGTCGAACCATCTCTTTATTACCTCTTGTTGTTGTTTAAAATGCTCTCTAGCCCTAGATCTAGCCTCTTCTGCTTTCAGAAGATTACATATCCTCATCTGCAAAACTTCATTCTTCGACCCTCTCGACTCTTGAGCTATTATGGAGGAGGGTAGCATGATATTAGGGGGAAGAATGGATTCTTTACCATACACAAGGGTATACAGTGACACTCCTAACAAAGACTTGGGGGTGACTTTATCATCTCAAAGGGCGTTTGGTAGCGCTGAGTGCCAACTCCTCTGGTTTTCTATCACAGTCTTCTTTAAAATTCTAATCATATTTTTGTTAGTAGATTCAGCCAGGCCATTTCCTTGTGGATAGTAATTTGTAGAGTAATGCAACTTTATTCCTTTCTCATGAGAAAAAGCAGTTAATTTAATCGATGAAAAGTAAGTAGCATTATCAAAGACTAAAGAAACTGGAACTCCAAACCTGGTCATAATGTGGTCCTGCAGGAAGTTGATGACCGCGTCTTCATGTATTTTGCGCAGCAGGATGGCTTCGACCCAGCGAGTGAATTAATTGGTTGGGGTCAAAATGTACTTATGTTGTAGGGAATAGTTCGGCTTTATCTCCCCAATAATATCCAACCCCCATTGTTTGAACGGCTCTGTGATCATTACAGGCTTCAGTAGTGCGGCTGCTTTACATTGCCTTCCACTACACCATTGACAAATATCGCACTTCCAGACATGGGTGTGTGCATCTTTGAAAAGCGTGGGCCAATAGTAACTAGCCCTGAGAATTTTGTGAGCAGTGGTATCTCCTAAAAAATGTTTCCCAGCAGGCCCGTCATGCAAATATATCATTACTTTCGTCGCATCTTCTTTCTCTAAGCATCTAAGAAGAACTCCGTCATAGTTTTTTCTGAATAATATTCCTTCAACAATTTGATAGGAGGCTGATTTGAGATGCAGTGCTCTTCTTTGCTTATAATTCCAATCTTCGGGAAACAACCCTTCTTGCAAGTAATGCACAAGGTCTCTATACCAAGATTCAGGGGCTGTGAACAAAGGACATATATCCATCAAATGTAATTCAGCCTCATCTTCCCAAGCGTGTTCATCATTGTTCCCATGTTTAGTCATTAGTTTGCACAACCCCTACCCTTTAACTATAGAAGTTGGCTTGAATTCGAGGTCATACTCTTGAAGAGCTGTTACCCAATTGCCCCTTCTTTCTCCTAACTCCTTTTGTACAAAAAGTGACCTCACAGTTAGGTATGGGATGATCACCTTGGTTCGATTTTTTAATATATAGGGCCTGAATTGTTTCACTGCTTTGAATACTACATAAGCTTGTTTATCAATAGCCGGGTAATTTAATTCGGCCCCTTGTAGACCAGTGCTCATGAAAGATATTGGGAATTCATCCCCCCATCTTCCTTTTGGGTAAGCACAGCTGCTAGTGAATCATCGAATGCAAAGGTATACAGAATAAAATATTTGTCGAAATATGGGCTTTTTAGAGAGGGTGCATGTGCAACAATAGTTTTAATTTTTCTAAATGCATTCTTCTCAATCTCAGTCCATTTGAATTGTGCACTTTGCTTCACCATTTGCTGCAGAGGCTTGACAATCTGAGCGAAGTCAAGCAAAAATCTTCGCACGAAGTTTATTGTTCCCATAAATGATTGCATCCCTTTTTTATTATGGGGAAAGGGAATATGTTCAATTGCTTTGATCCTTTCCGGATCTATAGATATTCCCTTCTTTGAAACTATGTGCCCTAGCAACTTACCCTCTGTGACAGTGAACACACACTTCTTGGGATTGAGTGAGATGCCATATTTTTGACAACGTTCAAAAATCTACCTTGGATGGAACGCGTGTTCTTCTCTCCTCTTTGAGAATATCGTAATATCATCGAGGTATATCACAACACTATGTCCAATCAAACCACGAAAATCTATGTCCATATCCCTCTGGAACATGGCTCCAGCGTTTATAATCCCAAAGGGCATTTTTCGATAAGTGAAGGTTCCCCATCTGGTCCTAAATGTTGTCTTTAATCTATCTTCTTCGGCTACTAATACTTGATTGTAGCCTGAGAAACCGTCCAATAAAGAAAATAGTTTAGAACCTGAGACCATTTGTAGTATTTGTTCCATGTGTGGAATAGGATAGTTATCTTTATCTGAAGCGCAGTTCAAATTCCTGAAATCCATGCATAGCCCCGATTTCTCCAGATTTTTTTCTCACTGGTACCAAATTTGAGACCCATTCAGAGTGTCTGACCTTAAAAATGATGCTAGCATCCAATAATTTCTTAACTTCACTCTGAATTAGAGGTTCCAATTTGTGGTGCATTTTCCTTAAAGGTTGCTGATAAGGTTTGACACCAGATTTAATGGGGATGACATGCTGGATGATGCTAGTGTCATATGTATTCAAATCCTCGTATGTCCAATAGAGAACATCTTTATATTGATTAAAAAGACTGATGAACTTATCTCTTTCGGTTGGTGAACAGCATTTTCCAAGATTCACGTATTTAGGATTTGTCTCAGTCCCTAAATTTACCAATTCAAACTGTAGAGATGAGCTGTGAGTCTTCACGTTTGCTGGCCTCCTAAAATTTTCATTTAGATCGAACATTATTTCTAAGGTTATGACTCCTTTAGGGATGAAATTATCATACTTTAGCTCAGCCTGATGTTCTTCATCGTCTATAATTGCTCCTTTAAATACCTCGTTATTTGTTAAGCATTCTATAATATGTTGATCGTCATCAAACACTTGTAAGTTGGTAATCATATCAGGGACCAAGGGCCTAAAAAGCAGTTCAACGGAGCACCTATTATTAGTAGGCACAAGCCTAGCAGCTGATGTGGCTAGCAAGTCAGCTGCTGCATTTTTTAGTCTTGGAATTGAAACAATATTAAATGCATTAAAACATTTGAGAAGATCCCATACCTCATTTTGATAAGCTTTCAAGTGGGGAGAAATACAATGTATTTGATTCTGAATCTATTTTACAATTATTTCAGAATCTCCAAAAACTTTTAGATTACTTACCTTTAATTCGATTTCTTTCCTCAATCCTTGCACCAATGCTTCATACTCAGCTGTATTATTCGTACATTCAAACTCTAATCTACATGAAAGAAAATGTTTATTCTTCTTGGGGTCGATAAGGACACAACCGGCCCCTGACCCTTCTAATGTCTTAGAGCCATCAAAAAACAATGTCCAGAAATCACTCGCTACTGCATGCAAATCTACTCCTACCGCTAAGTCTACTATTTTACAGTCGATTTCATCAGCCTGTGAGAATCGAAGGAGATCAGGATGGGTGTTTGATGTGTTGCTGGCTTCTTCTACTTGGTAATTTCCTGGTTCCAACTCAATAAAATAATTTCCCAACACAGAATCCACTGGTTCATTCTTTTCCTCAAGTTGAGTAACGTTGTATTTCATGTGGGGTTCCCTCAAAATTTTAATTTGGTTCGGGCTCCCTTTATATGGCAGCCACAGATGCAACCAATCCGAGGCAAAATATCCATTTAGTTTTGCTGACTAGTCTCTGCTAAGGACAATCCCATAAGCGTCTAGTATATCGGCCACCACGATATCAATGACTTGGCACACTTTATCATTCGACGACAGGTGGACTAGGACATCCTCCATCTCACCAATTACCTTTACATTCGTCCTATCCAACTGAACAACCCTCCACGTGGATGGCTTAGGCTTCCCATTTATCTTTTTACAGATTGATATTGGCATGACGTTAACCGACGCCCCTGAGTCTACCAGGAAATTATGTATGTTGTGATTAAAAATTTCAAAAGTAAGGAGGAAAGGTTGATGTTTGTTCTTAGACTTACCTCCAATGTTGGTTTCTCCGATTTCTTCTTCCTATTTAGGCCGATTGTCAGTGGGAAGCCTCTCATCCGATGCTTCAAGCACTTTGAATAGTCTTTCCTTTTGCTGCAGCACTTTACACATTTCAAATAGTGAAACGTTTGCCTTTACCTTCTTTATATCTTCCACGATGTCATAATCCATCTGTGGTTCAATGGGATGCAGTTTATCAGCATTCATCTTTTCTTCATTGGGCTTGGCCAAGGATCTTGGCTGGTAATGGTAAATTCAAGAATTTTATCAGCTGCGGAATTATTTTGAAATTTCTTAATATTTTTCTGTAGCCTTTTGATTTTTTGGAGTATGAGACTGTCTTCTTTAACTGACCCTTGGCTCCTTGTTGTAACATTCATTTCCATGATGCTCTCATATCCCCAATTCTTTTCTTCCTCAACATCGAATAATGAAATGGAATTCCATAGAACCATGGTCTGATCTTCTTGTTCTTTCGTTGAAGTGGTACTGTCCCTCTTTTCTTCATCTCCATCTTTTGTTAATTTAGAATCCAGCAGCTAATTCATAACCAACGTCATTGAGTTTATCCATTGAGGACAATTATTTTCAGAGTGGGGTTGTTGGTGGAACGTGCAAAAATTGTCCATTCCTACCTCTGTTAAATTCATAGATGCTGAATTGTGAGGAGGAGGTTGGGATTGATTGTTATCCTCCCTTTTCTTGTAATAGGGCTTGTAGAAATTATGAGTTTCCTTTTCTTTTTCCAAGTCTATGATTCTATTAGAAATCTTTTGCATCATTTTTTCCATACTTTCAAAATATGGTGATTGCTCTTCCTTAGGCTTAGCAAACAACAAGGCTTTCCTTCCCACACCTTTCTCTCCTAACCATTCGGGATAATCTTCGATACTTTCTCTTTCAGCCTCTACCTTTTCTGCCTCCTCATAAGTTTCTGCTAAAGTGGGCTTGGCCTTCATTTTGGTGAACATGGCCAGCTCAGGTCCTAAAGCCGAAGTATAATATTCAATCAATACTTTATCTGAAGGTCTGTCAGCTTCAGAAAAATTCTTGAGGTATGCTGCAAATCTTTGAGTGAATTTGTGCACCTTCTCTTTTCTCTATTTATTTAAAGTGCATAGTCCTTTCATGAGGGCTGCATGACTCTTTTGGATCACATACTTACTTCTAAAGATCCTTTCTAAGGTATCCCAATCAGGGATAGAGTTCACAGGAAAACCGAAATACCATGATGCTGCAGCTCCTTTAAGGGTGTGTGGGAATAGTCTGCAAACTACATCTTCATACTCCCTAGCCCTTAACCCTTCTATTGCCAAATAAAAACTTTGCAAGTGGTCATCTACTAGTATCTTTTCACTTGGGTCGAATTTGGGCAACATCTTTTCAAAGGCTTGAGGTAAATCATGTAACGGAGGTGTCAGGTTTAAAGGTGATCTGGCTATCCAGGCAGGTGGTGGATTCGGTGGGTTGGGTGGTTGATTGGCATTTACACTTTCCATGAGTCTGGGTGGAGAGTGAGGAGGTGAGCAAATAGGAGTGTGAGTAGGATAACTATGAGGAGTATCTGGGCCTTCTTGATTCAAAAGTAGTACAACTTCCTGTAGGGTTGTTTCTAAAAGCTCTTCCCAATACTCAACCAGCACTGAGTCTTCCAATATGGAACGATCTTTCCTTTTATATTCTCTTCTGGGCAATTCAGGGATGATCGGAAATCCTCCGATCTTCTGCATGTATGCCCTAGTGTGTCTTCTTAGATTATTAACAACCTCATTTTCAACAGAAAACAAATGTTCTCTACCCCTTTCTTCCGAAATTGGATTATGAAGCCCACTGCTTTCTGAACTGTTACCCGTGGAATAGTCTCGGGAAAACATTTTTCCTTGGCCAGCCATGCACTGGCGGCCCTCCTTCTAGCGCCAAAACTGTTGAGGCCTGGAAATTCACAGGAAACAATAGCAAGGGATTCTCCCCAGTCAACGTTCCCAACTAGCCTATGACTGTTTGGTATAGGGAATCCATCCGGTTTGTAGTCCGGCTACTGTAGTTCAAGTAACAAAAAACAAAGGTTTTATCTGTTGCCGCCCGGTCCACCGTGTGTATTTTTTTGTATTTTTTGACTTAAAGTATGATATGCACGTGCCTAATTAACCATGTAGGGTGATAAAGAATGTAAGGAGTGTTGGGATGCGTACCCTAAGGATTATTAGTTTTGGTAACTCCATGGTGTTTGAGGAAGTTTGTAAGTGGAGTTACGGGCCAAAATAGTCTTAGGGGTGTCGGGGTAAGTCAGAGCCCCTTTTTGTAATAAACCCATGGTTTAATTCCAGGGTTTAGGGTTTTGGGTGCCCATGGTTTGAAGCCATGGTTTTGTAATAGCATGATGTATAAATAGGCATTTTTTGTAAATAAGAAAAGTTAGGCTTTTTGATGTAAAGAAAGAAAGGCGAAGCTAAGGCTGATTGTGTAAGGAAAGGTTAAGTCCCAGCTGTGTGCATGGACGACCTCTACAACTGTGTGCGCAGAGGGTTTTTGTAAGAAGATTAAGGAAAGATCTGCAGCTGTGTGCGCGACTTGAAGGGACTGAAGGGATCTGCAGCTGTGTGCGCAGATCAAACTGTGGTTTTGTAGCATGTTGAATAAAAAATAGTTTTGTGGACGTAACCCCTACATTGGGGGTGAACCACGTTATATCTGGTGTTGTGGTTTCTTGTGTTGTTTCTCTTTCTGTTGTCTTTTATGCATTAATAACCGTATAGTTTTGATAAATTAGATCACTGCTAATAACAAGCTTCACTATGAATTCCCTGTAGTGGGTTAAGCAAGTCACGGTTGTTTATCTATCTTTGAAGTTGTATATGAGTGAATGATAAAGCTGTGTAATTATTGATTAATAAGTTTATTAAAGGATAAGGTACAGTAATATCCCTCTCTACTTGCAGAAACCTGATTCTGCGGCACCCCATAGCTGTTTCGGGTGAGACTGCAACCTGCGCATAGGTTGTTACCGAAAGGGCCAACTCTGTGGGTCTTTTGTTGGTGCGACATAAAAGGATTAAACCCGGGTCTGCCCTATTGCCCAACAAATTGGTTCCATTGCCGGTTGAACTCAGTATCTGCTCAAGAGGGGTTTACATCGTACCTCGAGGGCTATGTTCTGGAGGCCCTCTGTGACAGAAATCGGTGATTGGTTTGCTGAGACTTACCTGAAATTCACGCAACAAGAGAACACAAATCCCCGTTGTAGTGCACGTGACTTTTTACAAAGGTATGTTTTTTGTGATGCTTATGAAATTTTCTTTGGTAGTATCCACATAGAGTTGCACCAGTGGTTGTCTAGGTTAACCATGAGAAGGACGAACTTCCAAGCTTGACGGGTTCCCACGTGGACCCCCACAAGGGTCAATCTTGTGCAACATGTGAACAACGAGGTATCCCGCGTTGTTGATTTCTGGATGACGCAAACATTGGAAGACTTCATGACAGAGTTTTCCATTGACACAAGTACCTCCTTCAGCGAAGCTGAACGACAGTTCTTCAAAGGTCCCCGTGGTAAGTTTTTGAATTAATTAAGCTTAAGGATTAAAATACTATTGGATGAAAAGGGTATATTGTTGTTTGAATCAGACTGCTAGCTTAGTAGTACTAACATATGTTTGCAAGTGATAATACCTTTGACGAGCAAAGTGGTTTGCTGCGAAGTGGAAAAAGGTACAAAAGATATTTTGACCCCTATTCCTTCGGTCAGGCCACCGCGTCTTCCCCTGTAAATCGTGAAGAGTCAGACTCTTAAGAAAACCCTTCGGTTGGTGACCCTCCGGTCACCCTGCAGCGAAGCTCTGTTTCCCCTGAAATTCCATCGCAGTTCGACCGTCAACCAAGTCTGAGTATTCTGGCCACAGGTCAATCTGCCCCTGTAAACCCCCCCCCCCCCCCCTTCCTCCCCCCCCCCCCCCCTTCCTCCCCCCCCCCCCCCCTTCCTCCCCCCCCCCCCCCCATCGACATCCTGTCCCCCTCCCAACCCTCCCAGAACCGCCATGGCCCACCTAGCTGATGATATCAAGCTGCTCATCTTCAAAGGCACAGGATCAGAAGACCCTGAACAGTTTTGGTTTTTATGTGAAGCGGTATGGAATGCGAAGAATATTACAGACCTGGATGTGAGAACTGTGCAGCTCATTACTTCTTTCCAGGACCGGGCTTTGAACTGGTTCATGAAATTCTCCAATACTCAGAACCCTACTTTAGATGAGATTAAGGCAACTATAACCAAAGAATTTAAGAATCCTAAATCATAATCGCAGAGCATCACTGAGCTAAAAGAGATTCAACAGCGGCGCGGCGAATTCGTGTGGGACTTTGACTAGAGATTCAAATTTATACTAGACCAAGTAAGTTTTACCATTAGTCCTATGCAGCACAAGAAATGGTTTATCATAGCATTATTACCACATATCAGAACCCTGCTCATGCAACAGAAGGTTGCTGACCAGCAAGAAGCTCTGGAAATTGCAATGAAGCTAGAAACCACCCCCGTTGGAGATGATTCTGGTATTGCTAAAATCCAAGCACAGCTAGCAGCAATGGCCCTGGAGCTTCATGATATGAAGAAGGCTAAAACCAGTTGAGAAAAGGTCTGGTGTACGCAATGTCGGATAGAAGGTCACGATAGGGACCAGTGCCCCGTGGTCAGAACTTACCTAAATACGGGTGCGCCAAACCAATTCAATCCCGGTGTTCTATATTGTGAGATTTGTCGAACCACTGGCCAACATCACCTTGAAAAATGCCATCTTCTTTAGAGATATGTTCAAGTTCCCAAGAATCCCTACTGCAAGTTCTGTAAGTCAATAGGGCATAATGAAGAGGAGTGTCGTAGCTATGACCTCATGAGAGAGCGCATCTCTGACGCCTACCAAGTGCAAAATGAAGCCCAGAATAATGACGGCTATGGTTACCGTGGTGGTGCCTCTGGAATAGGTGCCTTTGGAGGTCACAGCCATGGTGGTATGCTCAGGAGAGGTAGAGGCCAAGTTGTGTGTTACAATTGTAACCAAGCTGTCCATTTGGTTCGCGACTGTCGGAACCCCACCACAACCTGTCGGTATTTCCACGTAGTAGACCATGTGATTGAACAGTGCCCCTAGCTCATAGCAAAGATTTAGGAAAACAACAGTGGCCCTACCCAGAATATTCAGTTGATTTTCATTGAGCAGAGACCTACCATAGCCATCAATGTGGTCACCCAGAGTGGAGCCATGACGCACATTTAGAATACACAGAAACAACCTGTCGAGGTGTGTGTGCGTAAAGCCTCCAAGCACGTCCCAGCACTTAACACTATGAGAGACCAAGCACCATTCAAGGTGGCCCAGTGCGATATTATTGACCCTCGCACAGCAGCAGTACCTGCGCAGCAACCTCAGCAGGCCTCGCAGCCGCAATATGCTTCGACGGATAAAGTAAGTACACTCTCCTCCTTTTTACAGAGTTGTATGAAACTCTTAAGGAATCAGAATGCTTTAAAAGAGCTGCAAAAATTTCTTACTGTCACAGACCCTCAGAGAGGAGTTGATCAGGAGAAAACTGTTAGTTGTGTCTGAAGAATGGGGAGGGAAATGAGATTGAATGTTCAGATAGGGGAATATGATATGACCGATGTCATTTTGGACCTTGGCTCAGAAGTTAATGTCCTACCCAAACAGACCTGGGGACAAATGGGAAAACCTTCCCTGGCTTGGTCACCTATAAAACTGAGATTAGCTAACCAGCAAAAGATTGTGCCCCTAGGGAGACTTCTTAGTGTTCCCATAGATATTGATGGGGTAAGCACTCTAGCGGATTTTGAAGTTATTGAGATCATTGATGACAGCAAACCTTATCCATCCCTGTTGGGAATTGAGTGGGCCATGGAAAATGCTGCAATCATCAACCTTAAGAGGAGACAGATGACCTTCAAAGGAAATGGTCTGCGAGTTATCATACCCCTCGACCCATCCCAAGGAGAAAGATATACAAAACTAATCAGAGACGAAGGGGAGCAGGATACTCTAGATCACATCTACAACATTACAGCCAAGGAAGCAAATTATGTCGAGCCTGATGCCGATGGCATAATAGACTGGCACTGTGATAGCTCCTGCATGTCTGATTCAGACGATGGTCTAGAGAATTGGCAGAATTGACTGTACGAGCTACATGGCCATAGGTGTGCGCAAATCACTAAGTCTCTTAGATGCCTTAGTGTGTAGCCCAGAGAGTTGCTTACATATGTTGGGTTGACAGACCCTCGAGGATTTATTGCACATTTCTCAGAACAAGCACCTCAGTCACAAAGAATGCACACTCTGGAGATAGCATTAGGAGCTACAGTAGCAGGGTGGATTGATCACAAAAATTCTACTCCCAGTTGGGGAGCCTGCCAGAAATTTCTGCACCTCAAATTCATAAACCAATTCCAAGAGGTGCGAAGTAAGTTCAATGAGCAGAATAGCCCTCAGGAACATTTGGGGAAAATTTATGCAGCATGGGACAACATACCTCGCGAGGAGTGGGTGCATAACTTCATGCACACCTTGGAACCTATAGCACAAAATTGGTATATGGAGGCCGAGCTCCGACACAGAATTGAATACCAAACCAAGGGGCAGAACCAGGAAGCCAGTCCATCAAACCTAACAGTCCTGTCGCTGACAATCCTAGGACGGGTCGAAGGGCAATACTGTGCCAAGGGTGCTTGTTGTCACGAAGCTCAAACCATGATTCTGTCGAAGACCAAAAACACAATGAGGCTTAAAATCCGACCATTGGGAAACATCCAAATTGGTGGTGGTAGTGCTTTAATTGCCTTAAATTCCTGTACTAAGAAGATTATCAGAAATCGAGCTCCACCTGGACAAGATTTTCATTCGATTTGGTGCCTTCAATGCACCGTCCTGCCCAATTTGATTGATGGAGTGTATAAGAAGATGCCTAAGTTAGGGAACATTGTATTCTGCATTTCTTTAAGATTTACGAGTGAACCCATGACAACAGAACGAGAGCTTGACGATTTAGTAAGGGAATTCAAGCAAGAGGGTCTGATAAGCTACTCTAATTGGCCGCCTGCCTTTGCTCCCTGTGAAGAAGCTCACCCAGCACCACCACAGCCGATGCAGACATGGTCTACCAGGAAAAAGTCCAAAACTGAAGTTTGCTCCAAGTGAAACCAATACCGGCAGAGGCAAACAGGGAAAATGCCAGTAGATCATCCTATTGATCCTACCAGTTCAGCACAGGTCCCGACCGGGGGTAGGGATAACATTGCACCACCACGGCCACCATATCTACAACCTGTTCGACCAGGTGCCAAGCTACCCCGTCGAACAAAGCAATTCACGTTAACCACACCCTCGCTGCCACAAGGAGTTCAGCTGATCGGAAGCATGATAAGGAAGATCGATCAGCTTAAGTACAGCGATCATGACACAAATGACCATGGCAAGTTTCCACAGTTTGAACCAGCAGAATACTTGCATCGCGTCAAATACCCAGATGATAATGTGACAATACTGGAAGTACAACCGTGGGCTGTGGGCCTGGACAAAGTTGGCCTACTCAAGATGCTTGATATTCCACATTTCGGTCATGGCATACATGTGACCGTAGTGGCCAAACTGTTGCTAGCGTTAGTGCATGACGACTATTTATGGATAGGGGACCAGCAAATTCCTATTGACGCCGCACTCATCCATAATATCACAGGTTTACCAATGGCAGGACCTGATCCAGGAACTGAATTTTCGTCAAAACATGAGGATACAAAGCTCGCGCAAACTATGAAAGAGCGGTTTGGCCTGACAAAGGGGAAATGGGTGTATCACACTTTCGCGATTCAAGAACAGCACATTCACTTTGCAGCTGAACTCTTAGCCTACAAACTCATATGGAAATGCAGGCCAACTGAAGTACCTGCTCCAGTTATCCAGATTGCTATGAACTGCGCTGAGGGGTATACTTACAATTGGGCCGCATATCTTGCGAAGGAATTCTTGGAGGATGCCCACGACGCACAGGAAAAAGGTATACCTTTTCATTATTCCTGGCTATTAATACTTATTGCATTAGTTGGGTGGAAAGAACCCACCGAAGCTCAGTTTGTAGAAGTAAACCCAGGCATGTCCGGGGCAGTGAGGTACGCCTCCCTATGGATATCCTCAGATAAGGTATCTCAGCAGATGACGAACATTGTGTTCATATTTTATGCCATGAGTATCCACTATGAGATTGTGCGAACACCACGACTTACCAATGAGTTGTTCTCTAAATATGAGCGCGCCGCGAACTTCAGTGCTGATATACATCATGTTTTCATTCAAGCCCATGCCGATCCACTACATCAATGGTTTAAATTACCATATGTAGTCACCGAACCAGATATCAAGGGTATATTTCAGCAATGGCCAGCTGACTAGTTGAAATATATAGGAAAGAAACCTTCTATTCTAGTTCCCCTAGCTACCAATATTGGCGCAGGTACCAGTCAGGCGCAGCAACAAAACCCATTAGAAGATAGCGAAGACCTAAGTGATTCACAACTGGATGGCGACAGCCAGGGTGGAGATGGAAGACAGGATGAATAGGATGAGGATTCGATCAAGACCATATCAAATCCCAACCCATCAACAAAGCGCAAGTCACCAGAAGTAGCATAGGTAAACAAGCCGCAGTCTCGCAAAAAGTCAAAAGCGTCGAAGGACAAAAATATTGAAGAAGAAGCCACTATAACACTGGATGAGCTAGAGCAAGCTCTAGAAAAGTCTACGGGAATGCTTACTAAAAAATGGTCATAGTTTGCGGAACTGCATCATGCTGGCCTCACAGGTATAGCAAACAGGGTTTCAGTGCTAAAAGAGTTAGTAGCAAAGTCAGCGATCAGTACTACGACAAGTAGCACTACAGCACCCACGCAGCAGGATATTAGGCAATGGCCACCCATAGATAACCAAGGCCAATTATCAAGCACAGCTCTGCTACCGACCGATGCAGATTTCCGGTCCCAGATGAGTATGACCGTAGGGATCGATTATACAAAGATGTCCATGTCAGAATTGCACCTCTACCAGCTCGCTATTACAAAGGAGATCCATGCACGAGACCAATTGTCTCAAATCCAATTGGAAGACACCCTCAAACAAAACAAAATATTCACAGCACGACTCGAAGAAGTAGCACAACAGAAGAAAGATGCTGAAGATAAATCCACTACACTGATGCAAGCACTGGACGAGGCATGTCGGAGTCTTTCTGACTCTGACATACAAGGAGAAGAGGAACCAGAGCAGAGAATCGCTAAGCTGAGAGACTATGCCCAGTAGTCTCGTAGTGAGATTGAAAGTTTGAAGATAGAACACCAGCACCATATCACAGAACTTCAACTGCGCATACCTCCTGAGACTCCACCAGAGGTCCGAGAACAGCGCCATAGGGACATCAAGGATTCAGCAGCAAAGATATCAGATAATGTGGCCAGCGTCGCACAACTAATGGACGATAGCATTGATGCATGGGAGAACCTACAAGACCATCCAGATGTAGGTAAGATCCAGGAAACCATCAAGTTGCACCAGGATGAATTAGATGCCATCAGAGTCGAAATCAAGACGCTGCCACCTATACAGAAGATGGCTAAAGTAAAATGTAGCAAGGAACTTTAGTAGGAAATTGAGTCCTGCAGGATGAAGGTAACGCTGCTAGAGAATGCATTACAGCCACTGGTTGATGAAGCATTGGAATTGAGTAATACTGCAGAGAGCCAGCTCAAACTTTTGAAGACCTACGACACTTTTGCGCAGGAACGGGCTAACACAGAATCATCTTCAGTGTTATAATAATTGGTGAAAAAGGAGAAAGCAGCTGACAACATACTACACAACCTCACCAGTCACTTCCAGACCCTCGCGCAGAAGATTCTCCCACCAGAGCCATCGCAGAGTGTCCTCGGACGGGCCACTAGTGAGTCTTAGGGGCCTGTTGGGAAGTGTACCCTAAGGATTATTAGTTTTGGTAACTCCACAGTGGTTGAGGAAGTTTGTAAGCGGAGTTACGGGCCAAAATAGTCTTAGGGGTGTCAGGGTAAGTCAGAGCCCCTTTTTGTAATAAACCCATGGTTTAATTCCAGGGTTTAGGGTTTTGGGTGCCCATGGTTTGAAGCCATGGTTTTGTAATAGCATGATGTATAAATAGGCATTTTTTGTAAATAAGAAAAGTTAGGATTTTTGATGTAAAGAAAGAAAGGTGAAGCTAAGGCTGATTGTGTAAGGAAAGGTTAAGTCCCAGCTGTGTGCGTGGATGACCTCTGCAGCTGTGTGCACAGAGGGTTTTTGTAAGAAGATTAAGGAAAGATCTACAGCTGTGTGCACAGAGGCCTGCAGCTGTGTGTGCGGCTTGAAGGGACTGAAGGGTTCTGTAGCTATGTGTGTTAACACCCAAAAAGGGTTCACTACCTCATCTACCCCATTACATGGCTCATTTGTCCATTTTCCTACCATATTTCCATCAAAAACCCATAAAACCATCTAAAAAGCCTCCAAAAGGCTTAAAATGCCTCCAAAAGGCCATAAAACCCTCTTTTCCTCCAAAAAATATCCAAAATTCCTCCAAAAAAGCAAAAATCTCCAAAAAGGAAGAAAAAATATAAAATAATGAGGAAAAGGAGGAAAAAACCCTAAATAGCTGAAACCCTAAACAGCTGAAACCCTAAACAGCTGAAACCCTAAATAGCTGAAACCCTAAACAGTTGACCTAAACCACATGGTTTCCAAAAAACCATGGGCCAGCTCTCCACCACTAAAACCTATAAATAAGTGATGGAGACCCCTTATTTGAGATCCACAATCACAAGTATCTTGCCTCTGCCAAAATTGCTCTGGAAACCCTAGCTCATCCTTGAGCTACTTTCACCATTGAGAGCCCCTTTTGGCCCATTTCCACCATTGGAGAAAGAGAAGGAACAGCTTGGAGCTCAAAGCCACCTACTCGGACTAGCGCAAAGGGCTTCACCAACCTCCACATTGGAGGTCAGATCAATAAAAATTTATTCTTTACTTTTTGCTGTTTTGCTTCATGAACATGTTTAGATTAGTTTTTATTTCTGTTTAGCACTTTTTATTTTACATTCATTGAACTGCTACTAAGGAATCCATTCTCCTTAGTAGGTGCTCATTCGCACAAGCTAGGGGTAAAACCCTAGCCACAGTTTTGGCGACTCTACTAGTTTTTATTTTATTTTATTTCCCATTTTTTCCTTTCAGCTGTCACTTTCGACTGCCGTAAACCGTAATTTTTTCCTCCGCAGTCGCGTGCCGACCGTGTCTTTCAGGCCCTTTCCTGCGACCCGACCGCGGCTATCAGACTTTTTCCGGCGCGCTACCAGCGGTTTCAAGTCTGATACCTGCGATTCGACCGCGGCTAAGTATCCTATTTGCTGCGATCTGAACGCGCATGTTGGCCGTTTTACCCGTGTCCTGACCGCGCCTTTCCAGCTCTTAGATGCGACCTGACCGCGTCTGTCGTCCCTTGTCCTGCGGCTCGACCGCGACTTTTTTCCTGTTTGTTGCGTTTCGACTGCCGCTGTTGGCCAGAAAGCCGCGACCTATGCGAGCCTATTTCCTTCAAACGTGCGGTCCAACCGCGCGATTTCGCCCCAGACCCACGATCTGAATTTTGCACTTGTTCCTGCTTTTGAACCCAGCCCCTTTGCTACCATATTTTCTGCACCTGCACAGCCATCTGTTCTACCTACAGTCCTACAACCTTTTCTGCAACAGCATTTTTGTCCCCCTTTACAGAATTTCTTAAAAATTTCAGCATTGTTTATTCAGAAAATTTTGCATGGTAAAATTTTTTCATTCAGTATTATTGTTATTTAGGAAGTTCCCCCCGTGGTGTGTGGCACTTCTCTTCTGGGTTCATAACCTCACGAGCACACAATCTGTCACCTAATTCAAGTGAGACTTAAAAACTACTTAACTCAACCAATATTCTAACCCCACGTGGGGAACACAAAAGAATTTTTGTAGTTAGGTAGGATCGGGGGGATAGGCTTCCAAAAACACCCCTCGGTTACTTACACTTGAGACATAGTTGTTTTCCAATTAGGGAACCAAAATCCCCTAGTATTTTTTGACACGGTCACAACCGGTTTATCAGAGGGCCTCTCCCTTAGGAGGGTTGAAGTCATGAGATTGGTTCCGGAGGCCTGAGTGGAATACTGAACTCCATTCAGTAACTGAAGGGCTACCTTTCACAGTTCTCGGGATATCCCTGCATAGGGGTATTGTGGTTAAAGGACCAAGTGGCAGATTTACCTTTCTGGACGTGTCATGAACGGGGTATCTTAGTTGCCATCCTTCTAGGATTTGACTACCCGGTGTCCCTCCCGGTAGGGGGATACCTTAGCCACTTGGCTTTCCTATTCATATTGTCTGACTTGGATTTCATCACCTTGCAGAGGATATGTCTAGTTGAGTCATAATACTTCTAGTTAGGTATTTGCATGCTCCCTTACCTCCTTTTGGTCTAGTGAGTCCACCGTTTTTTATTTTTAGAAAACCTGCTGCTTGTTGGTATTCTGACCATTTCTGTTGACACTCCGCCTATTGTAACATAGCTATTACAGTGGGTGTTTTGAGTTGATTGTTGGCCTAAGTGCCCTATTTTTTGAGCTCTCCTTCTGCACACTCGGTTGCATTAGGGTTTTTGAGTTGTTTTGTAGTTACCTCAACCCACAGAGATTTGACACCATTTGTCACCATTGAGTCCCTAAGACATTCTCGGTGCCTCAGAGGTGAGCCCCCATAGCATGGTTCACTTGACACCACCCGTCCTCGACACAGATCATCATCACTTGATACCACTTATCATAGATCTCGAGCCTTGTCACTTGACTCCACTCGTCAGCGGCATAGGACTCCGTCACCAGATACTGACGCCCCTTATTTTACCTCTGATTCTGAGCTAGAGTCTGAGAACCCCCTTTACACTACCCCTACTAGCCCCATGGTTGGCGTGACTCCCACTCCCATATTGGTTGGGACCATTGGTGGCACATCCACCACTACACCAGTTACCACACCTGCTATGGGTATGCCCTCCATGGGGGCCCCATTTACCGTTCCCCTCACAGCACCTATTCCCGCAGCAGGAATACCTATTCCCACTCCATCAGTGACTCATACCACCCATGGTGGTGCAGGTCCGTCCTATACCACCTTAGTTCCCCCACTTGGGGGAAACCTCCCTCACATTACCCCTCCACTTGGGGGCATCGGCCCCAACTTAATCCAACCCACTACCATGTCACATTCTTTGTCCAGTTTGCCATTCATGGCTATCCTCAACCTGCCTGACCTAGCTAGATTAACCAACGACCCCATCTGACACGACCCTGCGTGGCCTCACATGCCCAACAAGCTCCCCTCTGACATCCCTAAGTTTGAGGGCAAGGCAAGTGAGGACCCACAAAACCATATCATGTCCTTCCATCTATGGTGTTCCTCCAACTCCATAGTAGACGACTCTATTCACCTCCGTTTATTACAGCGCACTTTCACTGGCTCTGCTGCCAAGTGGTATATCGAACAAACCCATGGAACCCATGCCACCTTTACTTCCCTTGCCTCGGCCTTTCTACAGTTCTTCCAGTTACCTGTCCACTATGGCACAGGCGTTGAGATCCTACTATCATGCAGACAAAACACGGCTACCCACATCACGGACCACATTCATGAATGGTGTCAACGCCGTAGTTTATGCAAGATCAAGTTAGACAACTGAATCTTCCTATACTAGTTTCTCAAATCCCTCCTTCCTATCATTGCTAAGGATGTAGCATCCGAACGACTCCAGTCTGAAGAAGAGGCCATCCTTAAGGCCCAACAATTCGATCTCATTTACGCCCAGTCAGGTTATCTCTATAACATTATACCTGACGACCCTCGTGACGATTCCTCCCAGCACGATGCGCCGGGGGCATCCCACGCTGCCGACGGCATCATTGGCCATGTCTCTTCGCAGCCTCAACCATTTTCCATAGCCCGTCCTACCCCTGGCCCTGACCTTTCATGGGCT
This sequence comes from Pseudotsuga menziesii, assembly GCA_001517045.1. Classification (NCBI taxonomy): domain Eukaryota; kingdom Viridiplantae; phylum Streptophyta; class Pinopsida; order Pinales; family Pinaceae; genus Pseudotsuga; species Pseudotsuga menziesii. Next base: position 52,443 of record LPNX010211480.1, read on the forward strand.
ACCTCACAGTCTGGAGCAACCAACCCGTATGCTCCCATGACACATCACCACCATTCCCATGGACCCTAAGGTCCACCTTAGTGTTTCGGTCATATGCCTCCTGCTTACGCCCCCCTGGTCGCACCTCAGCCCTACTATCACCAGCAGGCTGCACCAGCTCCTGCACCATCACAAGCCCAACACGTTTATTACCCGCCACAGCCAACCCCTACGGCAAACCCACAACCCGCTCCACAGCACTATCAGCAACACCCTTAGGTTACTGCACCTGTGCAGCCTCCACCTACATATCATCCACCGTAGCCTGCTCCAGCCCCTGTGCAACCTCAAAATCCACCTGCTATCCAAGGGCAAGTTTACGCTCAACAAAACCCGCAGCAAAACCAGAACAACCAATGCAACCAGGGCCAACAAAACCACGGCAGAGACCGAAATCATGGGAACAACCAACCGACCAAGCAAGCTGGTCAACACCCTATTCCCCCCGCTAGTAATAATGCAGCCCCTGCTAACCAAAACCCTGATCGCTTGCCCAAGCAGGCTAAAAACCCCAATTTGCGAACAAACTATCCTTGTTCTATTTGCGGGGTCTATGGCCACTACACACATTTTTGTCCATATATGGAGTGAGTTCGGCAACTTTGGGCTGCTGATGTACACCGCCAAGGGCAGGCAGCCCCTCAAGCACCACCCAACCCCCCACAACCTCAGCAGCCACCTTTGGTGCTGCAAAACCCCTTACCAAACCAAGGCGTAGTGAACACTGAACCATTGGCTCCCCCTCAAGCTAACACGCCCATCCAACAAGAAATCACTTACGCTGCTCCTGATCAACCCATGTTTGACTCAGCTACCCACCACTTGTTGATGATGTCCTCCGATGAGGTCAACCTCCAGACTCGGCGGAACCAATATGGCTTCACCCCTGAAGCCCCTCCCGCCGATAAACCCACTAATGCTCATCCCACTGATCAAGCATTACGCATACCTCCACCTCCATTAGATGGCGCTCCCAAAGCCCCTCGTTTCCCACTTCGCCATATCAACAATAACCCCAATGTGCGGGCTGCGTCCAACTACAACATTGTCAATGACTTAGCCCAATCCCCCGCAGCCATGTCTACGTTAGAAGTCTTAAAAAACTGCCCTTCACAGTGCAAGACTTTACTCTCAGCCATTGGGGCTATCAATCCAAATGATTCGTAGTTAATGGCATTTGATTTGGACCAATCCGAACCCTGCCTGCCTTCCACTTTAGCATTCCAAGTTTCTATTTCCATTCAGAATTTTGTCGTCCATCGATGCATTATTGATGAAGGTGCCTCTACATGTGTCATGCCCACCTCCATCTGGCAAAAAATGGGATCCCGCCCTCTCCAGCAGTCCTCTAATGCGTTACGAGCCTACGACGGCTGTTCAGCTCAACCACAAGGCCTATTAACTAACGTCCCCATCCAGCTAGCTGGCAAAATCGTCCTCATAAACATCAAGGTTATCAATGCATAGCTTGATTATAACCTTTTACTTGGCCGCAGCTACATGTATGCCATGCGGGCAGTTTCTTCTACTGTTTTTCGTACCATGATGTTCCCCCATGAGGGACGCATGGTCAAAGTTGACCAACTCACTTACCATGATCCCAATTCCCCCGCGGCACCCAAAAATGTTCTCCCCATGGTTGAACAACCTGTTTCGAGTGCCACCACCTCATTTGTTTCTTCTATGGGGACCGGCGTTTACTCAGACGCACCAATGACCTTGACCTTCCCATCTATTCCACCCCCGTCACCTACTACTGAAGTGTCCGACCTATGTACCCTGTCCCATAACACGCGAACTCCTACTAATCAACCGCCCTTGTTGCCTCAACCCTCTTTGGTACCTAGTCACATTGGTGCTACACCCATCCATACCATTCCTTTCCTCTTCCCTCCCTTAGGAGTAGTTAGCACCCCGGTCATGGCCACCCTCAGCCTTCCTAGGCTAACCTTAGGATTACCCGTTTGGTATCTTTTGCCTCCCGTTCGTCCGCCGACACCAGATGTTGTCCTGCAACCGGTGCAACCCATTGTCACTACTAGTCAACCACCTCCCGGTGTCGCTACCCCGTCATCCTCCGCGAAACCCCCCCCCTCCTCTTACCAAACCCACTGGGGGCAGAGGCCCCCAACCTTACACTACTGTCCCACCTCCTAAGACAGTCAAAAACCCCCCTGTGTTTCGTGCTCCTTCCAAATGCGCGCTGTGCAATGAATTGGGCCATGCGACTCACCTATGTCCTCAGTTACCGGCATTACAGGAATACATGCAAATTCTTGACGATGACCCCACTATCCTGGTTGTCCATCTAGATTCAATCCCTAAGCCTCGTGACAAATCCCTGCGCACTAACCAATCTTGTGCCCTATGCGATGTTTACGGGAATTACTCCCATCACTGTCCCGATCTCCTCGAGTACAGAGCAGCTCTCTTTGAGATGAACAATCTGGATCTTGAGATGACACCCCTCACCATTGAGGAAATCCATTCCCCGGTCTCTTCCCCTTCCGGAGAGGTTCATACCATTTATATGATCTCTTCCGTCACTACTCCCTCATCAACCGATTTGACGACACAGACATTTCGTACTGATGAGGAGATCCTCGAGGCTCTCACTTCCCTAGATTATCCCTGGGATGACATGCACCACCATTCCTACTTCCTCCCAGATGAACCCTCCTCTAACACTGCTCCTCAATTTGCAATTGAATCCAAAGACTTCTTTCCCCCCAAGGTCAACTGGTTCAAGGACCCTATTCCTGCTCCTGACGCCTTCGAAGAGGGTAACATGGCCAACATCTCACCTGTCATCCAAATTGATATCGCTGCCCCCGGAGGCACCCCCAAACTCATCGCTTTAAAAGCATCTTGCACTAAGCAGGAGATTGAGGAATACAAAACACTCTTCAAAGAATTCTGTGATGTCTTTGCCTGGTCCTATACCGAAATGCCTGGTCTTGACCCCCCGTTCATCAGAAACAGCGTCCCATTCATCCCTCAAAACTCCCAGCTGTCAAAACAGAGATTGAGAAACTTCGCACGGCAGGATTCATTTATCCTATTGCCTATACCACCTGGGTTTCAAACCCTGTTCCTGTCAACAAGAAACAAGGCACCCTTAGAGTATGCACTAACTTCTGAGACTTAAACCGTGGCTATCCCGGTCTAAACCCGCGGTCTGAGACCGCGGTTTTGACCCCCTAACCCGCGGTCCACCCCACATGGACTGTACAAACAAACCCTGGGACCCACTACCCACCCCCCAAACCCAAAAACAATGTAGGTATGAGTTTGACGGCATACCTGTCTCTCCCGAATCTAAAGTCGGCCGATCGGATCGTCCAGAAATGACACCTCAGCTCTGGCCCACTCTGATCACGAGTCAAAGTCAAATAGTACAAATGACACTAGTCATGTTGGGCCCACTTACCATTTATAGTCCGTTGACTTTGTTCTTGTTTTGGCCATTCTGAACCCAGACGAAGTCCATTCTCTGCACCGTTTCCACCATTGGAATCAGCACGACGAGACCATCATGATGGTCACCTCATTGCATTATTTTTTCTACGTCTTTTTTTGCCCATTTTTTAGACACCGTTAGTCACCTCGATTTGCGTTCCACTTCGGCTGCTCTCCATTTTTAACACTTTTTATATCGCCGGATTCATTTTTCCGAGCTCGTGATGATGCTTGAGATCATTTCTCGCTCTCACTTGGTACAATTTCAACATTGCGTCCCTACACCTTGCCGCATCGATTTGCGCGCCACATCGGCCGTCATCAGATTATTTCACACTTTTTACATGAGCCATCCACCCCTGTCATACTGCAAATGTTTCGTTATTTTGCCACCATTCATTCACCCTGCAAGGAGGCCCACCAGTGTTCCCCCACACCCTTAGTCCTGGTCATCATAAATGTTCCTTGATTGAACACTTCCTCCTTGCCTAGCCATTAATTCAGAGTCTTCTTATTTGCTTTCAGACTCCTTAAAATTGAAAGCAACCACGAGCATGAACTGTCCTAGGCTCGTAAAATCCACATGACAGTACCATTTTCTATCCACACTTCTTCTAGTTCCCTAACCCATGAAGAAGTCCCCCCATGCCTCTTGGCGCTATGATTCATCCTCTCGGCAGCACCCCCAATCAGGTCGCCTTTGTTCAGAGTATTCTGCAATCTCCTACCATTTTACCATAGCTTGAGTCTCCCTCAGCCCATTCACCCTCAGATCCCATACCGCTATGATCCCTTTACCACCAGTCAGTCTCATATGCTTCCCGATCATCCCCGCCATCATACTCTGAACAAAGGAAGTTTGAGTCCACCCACTCTACTTGCCCAGTTATTCCCCCCAGTTTATCACTCCTGCCATCAGTACTATCACAGTTTGGTTTTTCACCTCACGCACCTGTCAAGGAAACATCATTGCCTTGATAGTTGCAGGTCTCCCTTTGTCGACGATAGCCCCTCTATTCCAGAGGATAGACCTAGAGGCCCCTGCGCCTTAGACCCATCACCATCTGTGGTGAGTGCCTACGGACCATTTTGGGAGGAGTCATCATTGCCTCTCTGAATAGTTGTTTCTCACATGCTCGACCTCAGCACCTTAATCGCATCGTTGAGAATCGCGTAGGATGTATATCCTTTCCATTATGTGTCGAAGACCCCAGATTTCCCTTGACTCTAGCACATTGGTGAGTCACTTCAGAATGCTCATTTATATGTCCCCATGGATGTCCGGGCTGCGTTGGCGATTGTATTTGGAAGCCATCCAGCTCCATGCTTCCTTGAGTACCCAGTTCAGTTCCATATCAGTGTACCATGGCAAGTATGACCGTTGTCACTTTGATCCAGCAGCTCCTCAGTTCCTTTGGAACCACATTCAGTAGCACTGCTGTCATTCTAGTGCATTAGTTTTTCAGCTCAGACATGGTCAGCCCAGCAGTATGTTCTAGACTTGTGTCCCTTCTGGACCCTTATGATATACACAGTGGATCTCTATGTATCCTCCAGGTCCCTCTTTTCGAGCCTCACAGTTATTTTTATGTATCTTGATACGAGCATGGGTATGCCCGCCTCGTCCAGATTATCAGATGATTCCTCATCCATTATTGAGGTTATGCACTTTTCAATCCTTGCAGTTGGTTCGAGATCGTTGTTTCGGGCTTCAGTTGGTTCCTTCTCTTCTCCACACCCCAGAAAAAACGAATATGACTTATGATGTCCATCGGCCATACGATGAGCTCCTACCCTCAGACATCAGGGGGCAATCTGTTAACACCCAAAAAGGGTTCACTACCTCATCTACCCCATTACATGGCTCATTTGTCCATTTTCCTACCATATTTCCATCAAAAACCCATAAAACCATCTAAAAAGCCTCCAAAAGGTTTAAAATGCCTCCAAAAGGCCATAAAACCCTCTTTTCCTCCAAAAAATATCCAAAATTCCTCCAAAAAAGGAAAAATCTCCAAAAAGGAAGAAAAAATATAAAATAATGAGGAAAAGGAGGAAAAAACCCTAAACAGCTGAAACCCTAAACAGTTGACCTAAACCACATGGCTTCCAAAAAACCATGGGCCAGCACTCCACCACTAAAAACTATAAATAAGTGATGGAGACCCCTTATTTGAGATCCACAATCACAAGTATCCTGCCTCTGCCAAAATTGCTCTGGAAACCCTAGCTCATCCTTGAGCTACTTTCACCATTGAGAGCCCCTTTTGGCCCATTTCCACCATTGGAGAAAGAGAAGGAACAACTTGGAGCTCGGAGCCACCTACTCAGACCAGCGCAAAGGGCTTCACCAACCTCCACATTGGAGGTCAGATCAATAAAAAATCATTCTTTACTTTTTGCTGTTTTGCTTCATGAACATGTTTAGATTAGTTTTTATTTCTATTTAGCACTTTTTATTTTACATTCATTGAACTGCTACTAAGGAATCCATTCTCCTTAGTAGGTGCTCATTCGCACAAGCTAGGGGTAAAACCCTAGCTACAGTGTGCGCATATCAAACTGTGGTTTTGTAGCACATTGAATAAAACACAATTTTGTGGACGTAACCCCTACACTGGGGGTGAACCACGTTATATCTAGTGTTGTGGTTTCTTGTGTTGTTTCTCTTTCTGTTGTCTTTTATGCATCAATAACCGTATACATTTGATAAATTAGATCACTGCTAATAACAAGCTTCGTTGTGAATTCCGTGTAGTGGGTTAAGCAAGTCACGGTTGTTTATCTATCTTGGAAGTTGTATATGAGTGAATGATAAAGCTGTGTAATTATTGATTAATAAGTTTATTAAAGGATAAGGTACAGTAATATCCCTCTCTGCTTGCAGAAACCTGATTTTGCGGCACCACATAGCTGTTTCGGGTGAGACTGCAACCTGCGCACAGGTTGTTGCCGAAAGGGCCAACTCTGTGGGTTTTTTGTTGGTGCGACATAAAAGGATTAAACACGGGTCTGCCCTATTGCCCAATAAGGAGTAGTCACAACGTGATGCGTAGGTTCTTACCTCTCGTCTTAGAACTCACAAGCATCTAAATCACATATGCAGCAATAAAGTAAAACTAACTATCTATCTATCTATCTATCTATCCCCGGGGAGCCCAATTGTAACTTATTTATGAGTAATGTGTATTGTGCATGCATTATAAAGAGAAATTATAGATAGCTGATATTCCTTCCTACAACACATGAATGATTAAAGATATTTAGACAATCAAATAGCCAATTGTTTATGAACAGCATGCATTACTCATGGTGGTAATTTCACAGAATAAACCAGAAATCATTCAAACAAGAACATAGGCTCTAAGAGTTAGAATGAACTCACACTTAATGGACAAAAACTGGAAAAAACAAAATAGTTCATCTTTCACCAATCCATAGCATAGCATTTGAACGTCCCACCAAACTTTCTCGAACAGGCAAACAATATTTCTTTATTGCAAAAAAAAGTAGTTCTTCTTACAATATCTCTTTACATGTCTAACTGGGAAAAATCCCTTCTCCATTCTAACTTTCTAATATTTAAACTAAAACAGTAGACCGCTTGGGCTGCCCCCACATGTGTGAACTTTCGATCCCTCAAAACATTTCATATTTCTCTTTATATTTCCTGCACAGACTCATGATTTGCTGAGTTACTGATAGACCTTTCAGGTTTGTTCCTTTTTTGCTATTGGCTTTGCCTTCTAATTTGCTTGTCCTCCTTGCGATCCTCTCTCCCATCTATACCTTTGCGCCGTGGTAGTCTGAACAATCTCCTGAACGCTCCTGTAATTAAACGACAACAATCATTCATTGGGACAGTATTTTTCAAGAAAATCAACTACGTTAAATTATATCAACTAAAACAGCTAAGCAACAAGAAAGGCCATGCGCTGAATTACTGCTAACATGGCAGGGTAGACCTATCCACAGCTGCATAGGTGGGCTTTAACAGGCGATGGGCACTGTGAAAAAACTTAGGTGTATCCGAGTCTGAAAAGTTATGACCTAAGCTGTGGGCGGGAAAACTTCCAATAGAAAATCGGAAATACATCGACATTGGAAGCCAAGTTCATTGTATAGCCACAAAGACAGAAGAGAAAAGGCTATAGACATGCAACATGCATCGGTAGGCAGAGCGTTTTTCATTTCGGGTAGCTAGCTGGTTTGGGAGCTGCAACGGCGGAAGAGAAAAGGATACAGACATGCGACACGCATTGGCGGGCGGAGCGTTTTTCACATCGGGTGCTTGGCTAGTTTGGGAGCTGCAATGACGAAAGACAAAAGGCTATAGACATGCAACATGCATCGGCGGGCAGAGCATTTGGGAGCGCAATGGCGAAAGAGAAACAGACAACAACCTCTGATCAAATGAAATTGGTAAGTGTTTTAAAACTTTAAAAATTTGGCAATGATTGAAGCTATTTCACCTCCAGAACAACGTTTTTAAAAGAACACTTGACCCGATTCATCTTCGACTAACAAAAACTAGACTCTAACTTCAGCAACTTGCAACAATTTCCAACACAAGCAATTTCTGAAATAGGACAATAGTTCATCTTCGAAAATCATCCAAAATTAAAGCATGACCAAAAATTCATGGCTCCAATTGATTCAACGCAGCATTAAAATCATAAAGGGGGGTCCAAAATTTAAAAGAATTTGAGGAAAATAGTTGCAGCCACAACAGAGGGCCATGATGATTCCCAAATCAGTGACAAGAAACATGAAACAAAAGTTGATTTGAAGTGATGAATATGACTCGGACATGACTGAATTTATGTATAGGTAAAGTTACTAATGAGTTATTTTTGGAAGAGATAACCTTTGAACAATTTGCGGCATGAAAAATGACTTGAAAATATTGACTTGACGAGACTAGACACAGTGTAATGCAAAGAATATGACAGAGCATTATTTGAATTGACTCAAAGGAGTGAGGTGAATGATGAAAGTGGATCGACTCGGAGATAGAGATAAATACCCAACTATTCAAATGTGCAAATGCAGATATGTGCCATGTTCAAAGATTGTACACTACCATAAATACAAATGAAAAACATTCCCCTTTCCCTTTATTTCCCCATCTTTAACACATGAGTGCCTCTTTTCATTTTTATGAGTTCAAAGAGGGTAACAAATATGTGTTATAGCTCATCAAGCGATGAGTCCATTCTCGCATGTTTTACAAACCTAAGAAAGGAGGGGGTCTTTCCCAGATAGGGTCTTCCACCATTTTATTTTATGACTCCGATGAAAGAAAACTTAGTATCATTCATATTTAGAGAGTATGAATGAAAACACAAGGAAACTCCAAAAGGCCCTTTTTCGTAAATAGGCCTAGCCGGTACAAAAAAGAGATAACCTACCACCAACTAGTGGATCATTCTGTACTTTTACAAGCATGAAAATAACAAGTTCACTTGGAAATATTTTGTGTTTTTAAAGAGACGAAAAAGAGCTTAAATATAACTTCGTAGCAGGTTTCCTATTCCATAATCTACTTTTAACGAGTCTGAAAAAGGAAAAAATTAGACTCGACACTCTTTTACTAGTGATTTAATGAGCATGTGAAAAGTGTATGAAAAAAATTGGTACTTTTTCATCTTTACTCTAAGAATGAAAAAGAATAAAAGATATTGTTTCATAACCATGAACCAAACTTGAACCTAAAAACTCAAAAAACATATTAAAAACCAACTTTATTAGAACTATATAAAAACAAGTGATAAAACCCACTTCTATAAAATAATTTTGGATTTCAAAAATAATTAAATTATAATGAAATAACAAAAGTTTCCAAAATTATTATAAATAGAGAGGAATAGTAAAAACATTTACCATTGTTACTCTTACCACTTGGAGAGTTGGAGACTTGCAATGAAAGGAGAGAACTTCCATCGGTGATTTTGCAAGTGGTCTTGCTCATTGTTTGTCAATCTTCTTGGAAGAGGTAGGTATTCTAACCATTTGCATTTCATGCCCATAATGAATTCTTTATTTTTAAATAATATAAGCTTTATTTTTGTACATAGGGAGACTTTTGACCAAATTTTAGGCTATTGGGTGTTTTGAATGGTCAAAACATGGGCCATGGAAGCCCTTTTATTTTTCGGGTTGTGAGCACGACGGCGCTCTGTCCACAACCAATATAGGTGTCAGCCATCAATGCTCTATGCAAGCAGAGGAAGATGCACGTAGGAGCTCTGTCCGTAAGGTGAAGAGGCGTTGTAGGACCAAAAAATTACAAAAACAAACCCTATCTCTATCAAAAATCAATTTTTTCCTTCTATGTTATTTAAAAATGTCATTTTATTCTTTCCTTCAGTCATAATGTGATTATTGATAAACATTTTTATTCACTTGCCGGTGCAATACATCGTCCACACCATGGTCATTTGGAAATAAAGAGAGCATGAGACAACAGACTTGCAAGCCGTCAGTGATCGAGCTACCATAGAGGCCTTACAAAACTGCGGGATACTAAAATATTTTAGGGTACCAGGCATGAAGGCATACATCCACCTTATTGGAGTACATTATAGATATGTGGGATCCCGAGCAGCAACACTTTGTGGTTGAGACCCACGCCTTGACCATAGACATTGGGGATATCTACTTCTTGACTAGTTTGTCCCAGAGAGGGAGACCAATAGTCTTATCCTGTGCACAACGAGGAGAGTCCTTATTGGATGATTCATTAGAGGAAATTTCAATTTAAAATGGGCCTTCCAAAAATAATACAAATTCCATGTCATCATGTATTAGCCAATCAAAATGATTTAAAATTAAAAAAGGGAGCACTTATGAAACAATTTTTTAATATAAATTTGGGGACAGGTATTATAAAAAAAACTACTTTTTTTGTTCATATTTTTGACATATCTCCCTGCTTTTTTACTCAAATTTAAATTGAGAGAGCTCGTTGGATGGAGAATTAAATTCCACATCCAACGAGTACCCACTCAGCATACTTTTGACGGGCCTCGCTACCCCAAAAACAAGAAATAACTCACATTTTTCAGGTATTTCTTGTTTTTGGGGTAGCGGGTCGCATCAAAAGTATGTTGAGTGGGTACTTGTTGGATGCGGAATTTAATTACGCATCCAACAAGATATCTTGATAGAAATTCAAGTAAAAACATAGGTAGATATGTCGAAAATACAAACAAAAAATAATTTTTTCTTTTCTTCCTCCAAAATTAGTAAATATTATTTTATTATTTTAACTATTATTTTATTAATTGTCCTTAGGAGTCCTATTTTGAGTTGAAATTTCCTCTAATGTGATCTACCAGTATTGTGCACTAGGTATGCAGTCCCAATTTGGGAAATTATGCATTCAGCATATAGTGGATCGTCCCTTGAAGACGGTAGTCTATACCATTGGAAGGGTGGTTGGGACTAGGTCCATTCACTTGACTACTATCTCACACATGTTTTATGTCCTAGAGTGCATGGACCCCACAGTATTCAAATGGTGTGAAGGAATGTTGGTAAGTCTAAAGGATCAGCTGAACAAGTACAATAGGGGGACTCTTAAGAAGTTTGGCTATGAAGTTGTGGTGGTATCTTTCATTTTACAGAGGGTGCCCCACATGAGGCCTCAGGTGACTATGAGAATACTAGACCCTGAGGATCCTAGGATGCTCAGGTGGGTTTATATCATGGCCCTCTATGGAGGCAGACGAACCAAGGTTGTCTATGGAACAACCTTCTTTTGTTGGCTGAGGGGCCAGCTACTCATGATTGAAGATTATGCCTATGAGGGGAAAGACTTCCGGGACAACCCTAAACTCACACTACTTAAGGGGGAGGAGTGGGATGACTGAGGTAAGAAATATACTATCCACCATGTTTTTAATTTTTCAAGTTTATTTTATTTTTATTTTGTAGTACTGAGATAAAAATGGTTTTTATACAGATATTGGACCAGTATGCCTAGCTGGTATGTCACCTATTTCAAGGAGGGTAGGAACTAGGGATATGGTGGCTTATCGCTTCAAGGAATATGAGGAGATTGGATATTTGGAGGAGAACCTATAGCGTCTGACTGTAGGGATTCCATATGTGACCACCAATGATCTACCTAGACATTACCAATGCCATACTACAGGGGTATTTGGACGATTTTCTAGGCTACTCCATAAAGTGGCTAAGGATATCATATGCTATCATGAGCACCACCATGAGGATGACTAGTCTATAGGGATTTCCATTTTTGTATATGTAGACTGAAAGCTTCAAAGCTTCATATTTTCCCCCCTATATGTATCTTTTGAACTTGTTACGGTCCTGAACTTTGAGGGCAATGAAAGCTTAATGCTTCAGCCCAATTTTGTACCTCAGTTATATATATATATGACAAACTTTTTATTTATAGTTGTGTGTGCAAAAAATGTGATGTGTGAAATAAATGCCTACTTATGAATTTACATGTATGTCATTTATGTTACAATTGGACTTTAATTATGAGCAATGTACCAATCTAAGACATAATTATCTAGGGAATCCACCAGAGCATTCACATGTCTTGGAACATGTTGATATGTGACTTGCTCAAAATATCTTTCTAATAGTCTAACCATTCAAAATGTTTGAAGAAGTAAAGGGTTTCAGATGGTGTAGACTCGATTAAGTTGTTGAATCACCAATTCAAAGTCTAAGTAAACCCTAATATCTCTTACATTGCTAGCTAGGTGTTATCTCCTAAATAAATTAGTTTTCAATAGTTCAAACTCAGACAATTTATTTTTTGCATAGTGATGAAGATTTCAAGGCATTTGATGAAATATGTCTGGGTGATTAACAAAATTGGAATGCCTTGTGTTCTTTTTTTTTTCAAGTCTCATTAGAGGAAATTTGGGGCCTAAAATGGGCCTTATCATAAAACATGCCAACAATAAATTCTTATGAGTTGGAATTCAAGAACCAATATAATTTCAACAAAATGAGTCAACCATAATGGTTGAATTGACATAGTTGTCATAAACAAAACTATTTTTTTGTTCATATTTTCACCATATATCCTCATTTTTTTACACAAATTTTAAGTAGGACAGCTTGTTCGATGTGGAATTTAATTCTGCATCCAACGAGTACCCACACAGAATGCTTTTGACGGACCTTGCTGCCCCAAAAACAAGAAATACCTGAAAAAACGTGATGATGATGACATCATCATCACATTTTTTCAGGTATTTCTTTTTTTGGGGGCAGAAAGGTCCATTGAAAGCATGCCATGTGGGTACTCATTGGATGCAGAATTTAATTCTGCATCCAACGAGCTCTCCTGCTCAAAATTTGAGTAAACTCATGGCTAGATATGATGAAAATACGAATAAAAAAGTAGTTTTTTTCTTTCTTCCTCAAAAATTAATAAATATTATTTTATTATTTTAACTATTATTTTATTATTTTCCTTAGGAGGCCCACTTTAGACCTCAAAATTCCTTTAATGATCTTTCGGTGGCTTAGGCAAACTTTTCAATAGTTCTTTAGCCAACGAAAAGCCCAGCTTTTGGCAGCTAACAATTTGGACTCAGGACTACGTTAACCACCGAAAGCCTGTTCACTCCGTTTTTAATAAAATTTTGGAAAAGGAGCTTTTGGTGGCTTAGGCAAAATTTTCAATAGTTCATTAGCCACCATAAATCCCAACTGTCAGGAGCTAAAAAACTAGAGCCAAGACTACCTAAACCACTGAAGGCTCCAAAAAGGAAAACGGTTAGTGTCGCTGTTAATATCAACCTCCATCAGCATGAAGAGCACCTCCAATAAGCTCTTAGCCTCCAAAAATACTAAAACTATAGAAGAAATCATGAGTTGGCAGAGAAGTGGTCGTTATGAAACCGAAATGATTGTTGAAAGACCTAAAACCCTCACGGACCTCCATGTGTCCCGTGATTGCAATATAACCACCGCAAGACATCAAGTTCCAGTTATTATGATTACTACACTAGCCATCTCAAGGTTCCCACCATAGTTTATGGTTACCCTACTAAAGTACCAATCAATGCTTAGTGCCTCAAAATCAGTGCCCTCTCCTTAGTCTATTCCCCATTGTCCTGCATGCATCCTCACTGATCTAAGCTCTCCCTAAAACCAACATGGTCATATCCTTCCCTTTCGAATTTTGATTTTGTGGGTACAAGAAGAGCAGTATAGAGATGAAGAAAGGAGGTGGACCTGCCCTCATATAGGAATTAGGTGACATTAGCTATCTTGAGTCACATCTAGAAGTATGCCAATTCTTCAAAGATGCAGGTTGTTACAGGTTCTGTGAGAAAATCCAAGGTTCCCACCAGCAAGTGGGAGAAGCCTTTTCTCTTTATTTTGATGGCTCTAAGGCATTGATAGGAAGAGAAGAGTTCCAGGTTGATGAAGCCCTAATAGTGGAAGTAGCAGAACTCTCAAGGACTAGGGATAAATTGTTCAAAACCACCATTATGAAGCATGTGGAATTTAGGTCTTACTTAAATCCTGAACACAAGAATGTAGTATGGAAGAAAAGCATCCCATCAACCTAGCTTGAGGAGAAGTGGCAATAGTTGTTGAAATCAATCCTAGTTTAGATAACCTGTGAAGGCAGGTATAACAGGGTGATGATATACCACTTTAAATTGATGAACCATTTTATAGGCAGAAGCCCTTTAAACCTGCCTTTCTACCTCCATAAGAGCCTGACCAAGATGGCCCACTAGGTCAAGGCCCAACACACCAAAATTGTAGGTAGGCTATCCCATCATGTGTTGATAAAGATCATTCTCCAAGAACTATTGCAAAGAGGAAACATTGCATGGACATACTTCTTATTTTGGAATGAGTTTGAAACAAGCTTACAGCCAGAAGACAAAGGAAAGTCCCCTTCAAAGAACTCCACCACTCCCAAGAGTGGTAAGAGGAAGAGGAGGGCCATCTCACCAGTGATAGTGGATCAGCCCTCTCCAACTACTGAGACCAAGAAAGCCAAGAGAAATATGGATTTCAGTGAGAAGGTAGAGGAAGTTTCAGCTCCATATAGAAACATACTAAACTTTCCTTACTCAGACTCTAAGGATCAAGAGGAATAGGAGGATAACCCAACAGAACAGTCTTAAGAAAGGCTAGAGGAGTTTCCATCACCCACACCAAAAGAAGACCAGGGTGAACCAATGGCAGAAAATTCCTCTAGAAAACCTAGGTCCCAGAGAATCAACCAGCTAATAGGGAAAGTACATGAAGCCGAGGTCTTAGATAGAGAGATCAAAAGAAATAATTCAATATTAACCAAGAAAAATACTGAATTGCATAATTCTCTTATAGAAATGAGAGGGATGTATGTCCTGCTGAAAAAAAGAAATCTAAGATTAATGAAGGACAAATCCAGGCTCTACAGGATGATCATACTATCGAGGTTACAGAAGAAAGATTCAAACCCTAAAACACACCTTGCACTGGAAACCCTAGTAGACGCTGCAATAATCCCTCAGGACCCAGAGGTAGCCCATAATGTTATTGATATTCCAAATCTTATGCAAGTTGAAGAAGTACTAGAAGGTCAGGAGTAAAGTTGCAAGAGCTTGATTAAAATATTAATTAAATTTTGCAGAAACAGAGCTTTTGGTGGCTTAGGCGAACACATCAGTTGTTCATTAGCCACCGAAAGCAGAGCTTTCTGCAGCTTACATGCCCAGGATTTTGTTTCCTTAACCACCGAAAGCACAAAAGGGTGCAAAAAGACATGCTTCCACACAGAACCAATTTTGATGGGTGCAAACACCTTAGGGGTGAATTATGAAGCTAAAAATTGATTAAAGGCACTAGTGGAATGGGTTTGTTCCATTTTTTAGGGTGCCATCAAGGTGAAATGGGTCACAAAGCCTACCTACTTTTGACAAACCATGACTTATCTATTAGATAACAGGTCATTGCTCCAATTCAGTGATCACTACAGTTATCAAAGAGTTTAAGTAGTGAACAAGTGTTAGATTTATATAGGTTAGCACTTAAATTAGGGGTTTTGACCTAATTTTGCAAAAACAATTATTTTATTTATTTTTAGTAAATCAGATCCAACTTTTTAGGATCTGATTTTTTTTTGTAAAGGCTATAAAGCCTAAGACTTATGTTGAAGCAAGGGTTCGACTTCGGAGACTTTTAGACCCTTATTGTTATCAAGCTTCTCATGTTATTAATCATTTAATATAAACTCTTTTTCCATTATATGTTCAGGTTCCATCTCTTTTATGTTTTGTACTTGTGCTTGAATGTCTGATTCAGGTTTATTCTTTTTATCTAATACCAGATAGTTGTCATCCTATCTATGTGTTGGTGAGTTGAATTGCAATTATTTTTCCTTGTTATGATTAGACATTCATATGTGATTGCTTTATATATGAATCTTCCAACATAGTAAGTTCTTCATTTATTCACCTTATTATCAACCATCTGAACATTGGTGGTTATAAGCCTTATCTTTTGATTGAGTTTTATGCATGTCTTGAGTGTGTGAGGTCCTCTAGGTCATATGACTTGATCCATTAAGAAAAACCATTAAAAACATTTAAGTTACTGGACATCCTCAAGATGTAACCTAGAGGAGTTTCCTGGAGAGCTAACACTAGGGTTCTCATCAGCAATCCAATCACCACGTGATATTCGGCTAGATTGTTGGTGGAGTGACCTAAACAAACACCCCCTAAACTCACTAGGTCACCTATAGGAGAGTACAATACCCAAGCTGTAGATGCAATATTTAAAATATAATGGTCAACACCGTCGACGAAATCGGTAAAATTAGTATCGTGACCAATTATACATAAGGTATACATAAGCATGGTTTTAAAAAAAACACATCTTAGATCACATAAAAACCACACTTTCAAAATAAGACACACGACAATGTATAAACAATATTTATAAAGAGTCTATGCTTAGATGACCTAGGCATAGTATATTTTAAGGTAGATCCCATTACGAGGCTCACCCAAGGTTATCCCATCATAGTTTACTAACTTATATGCACTTTTTTCCAAGACGTGACTGATAATGTAGGACCCGTGCCACATAGATTTGAATTTCCCTTCCCCAAGCTTATCATGCTTCTGGTCATAATTCAAGACCATATATCCTTCATCAAAAGAGCAGGGCTAGATGGTTCTGTCACATTGAGCTTTCATCATCCATTTGTGTGCCTCATTAGCTAAGGCAACATCATAACGAGTTTCATTAAGTTTATTTGGATACAGGAATCATTCCTCTTCTATAGTGGTGTTAGGAAACATTTCCACAGTGAGCTTCAGAGAAGGGATCTCACATTCTATCGGGAGATTTGCTTCCAATCCATGTACCAATTGAAAAGGTGTGAAACTGGTCGAATTCTTTACAGTGGTCCTATAGGCCCAAAGTGAAAAAAATAGTTGCAAGTTCCAGTTTAACTTGGCCTACCCTACCATTCGCTGAACCATAGTTTTCAATAATTTATTTATCACTTCAACTTGGCTACTGGCTTGAGGGTAGTAATGAATATAATTGTCATGATGAAACCCTAAATTTTCACTAAGTTATACCATGATTTTGTTTTGAAAGTGTGACCGATGATCAGTCAAAATATCCCTAGGAATCCTGAACCTAGCGATGATATGGTTAAATAAGAATAGCGTAGTTGTTTTCCCATCTTTGGCGTATGTGGGCATAGCCTCGGCCCATTTTCATAAATATTCCACAACCACTATAATTCAGCCATGCCCCCTATCTAAGGTTGGTATACAATGCATGAATTTGATGCCCCATTTTTCAAAAGGGACAACTTCTTTGACCAGATGGAGCGGAGCTAGATGGGTGCACTTCTTGGTGGTAAACAATTGACATGGTGGGCATTTCTTGACCGTTTCAATGCAATATTTAAAAATTGAGGGCCAAAAATGATCCGGATTTATGCAGGAACACAACATAATACAAAAATAACCATAGAAACAAATATGCAGAGGAAATAACACTTCATTTCATTAATCAAAGAACTGAAACTTGTTTACATACAGAATGGAAATAAACTATCTAGAGTGCTGGTAGCTTATCTCTGAGAAGAGATGTGGTGGCTACATGCCTTTGAACTCTGTGTTACACCGGAGGCTCGAAGGCCTATATATTATTGAGAAACAATGGAAACCATACACATCCAAAAACCTAACCCTAGGAGGTGAAACGCTAGAGTGTGGACCTCGTTGACTAACTTGGTACATCAATTTCCTGGGGTTGTAACTTTGGCATACTACCTCTGTTTGATGCACATGATACATCATTATAAATATATACTCAAGGACTACATCCATAAGGGAAAAATATCTAGACTAGAACAGACTCATATTTACTAGAACATTCAATGCCGAAAAAACATCGTTTAGGGCCTCAAAATGACTACGAGAGTTTAGGACCTGAAAACTACCAAAAATAGTAAATTGTGCTATAATTAAGGAAACTGAAAAACTAAAAGAAACAATGGTGGGGGTCCAAGTGGAATAGGTAGGTGGAAACCAATATCCTCTTGGATCATTCCTCCCCCATTAGGAATCAATGGTCCCCATTGCGTTGATTTCCTCCATGAGATGAGGAAACTTCTGTTGAACTTGGTCCCTGGTGAGCCACTTTCCCTAGTGAAGGAGTTGGCTGCTTTGACAACTGGATATAGTTGGATATTCTAATGGAAAGTGTTCCTGATATGTGTGTCCATAATCTGATTAGTTATGGATTGTTCCATGCAGTCTGGGTTTAACTCTGTTGGTGTGAGTTGTTCTTCCACATTTGATGTGTCCAGTAGAAGTGGAAAGTAGGGCCGAAGGTGGTCCACATTGAACACTAGGTGTAGACCAAGGAATGGTGGAATATTGAGCTCAAAGGAATTGTCCTCAACAACCTTGGTGATAGTGCATGGCCCATATCAGAGCGAGAAAATATTGTGGTGGGATCCAGCGAGGCGCTCCTTCTGCAAATGTAGCCACACTTTGTCACCCACCTAGAAGTTGTGTTGCACCCGATGCTGATCATGTCGTTGCTTGTACTTAGCATTGGATCTATCCAATATGTTATGAACCTATTGGAGAATGTGCTAAATGCACTCAATGAAGTTGTTCACCTTGGAAACTTCAAACTGGAAATGAGTTGAATCAGCTTGAGCAGCTGCAAATGGCATGGCTGCATCAATGGGACATAGTGGCCATGTTGCCGCCTTTCACACACCAGGGGGGATGTGGAAGAAATATTCAAGCCACTCGGTGTGTCCTTGGGGGGAAGTCTTGAGTTAAAGCTGTCACCTTGTTCTTGAATCCTTCATTTAGTCTCAACTCCTAATGAAGCCAAGGGGGGTAGACCCTATTAAGTTACTAAGGCTAATTACTTTAGTATGATGTTATTAAATTGAATAAGTTACTTAGGATTTTGAAATTAACAATTGAGAACCAGAGATATCAAGATGAAAGATAAACACAAGTAAGCACAATGTTGACACACAATATATATATTGAAAGAAGTAAACAAATAACTAGTGCCTTAAAATGGAGTCGCAAAATGATTAAATGTGCTTTCATGTGCTTGGAGTGAATGTTTTGCAATTGTCTCTTGGTACATTTTAATTTAATATGAAAAATGAGTGGATTAAATTAGGCAAGGGGGGACTCCAGATACACCCAAGGGGTACTTTGAGTATGTCCAAAAATAAAACCTTCATGACTACCCATAAGGTGTTTGTGGGCTGGATGGAGTCTCAGAGACTGTGTTCATAATACACTCATTAGGGTGTAACAGAGATATGTGCCTTGAGGTCACTTTTCATTTCTTCCCACTCCTTTGGGTATTTTTCCACTGCTTACAGTTTGTTCAAGGCGTTGGATTTTCTCCTGATGGTGGTTAATTGGGGAAAAGTGAAACCTAATTAATCTATTCACTCATGTTCATTTTGATGTAGCTTGACTGATCAAACAAAACACAACCAAAACACAGAGCATACACACCATATTCTTTGTAATTTTTAGTAAATTTTAATCGATGTGTCTTTATTAGAAAGAAAACCCTCTAGGAACCTCTTTCGGTCCAAGTCGACCTCAATCGTGAAATCAAGGAGGGGTTTGATTGTAATTGATTTCTTGAAAAAATTAATAGTGAATAATGAAGCAGCAAAAATAAAAGAAACCACAGGTTCTCTAATTAGATCTACCACGATCCTCTTTCAGCTTTCGGTTCAATCGGGATTTGTGGGGTAAGCATTCAAGTTACTTTGAATTTATAATATGGAATATATGATGAAAGTAATCAAAGTACACTATTTTTCATAAATGAAACTAATCTAGAGAAAAAAGTAGGAAAAATACAAAAAAGGAAAAAAGGACGTGAATCCCCCGAGGGGGGATGGGGAATGGGCTCGAAAGAGCCTATTCGAAAATATTTTTTATTACCAGTGGTTAAAATATAATAAAAATGATATAATTCCTCTTGTTTCTTGTACTGAATGAACCCAATATCTTACAAAGTGCAAAAATTAAATATTTTGGGAAAAGGGGAGACCCCTGGGGGGATCTAGATGGCCCAAAAGTTACATCTCAGACAGCACCTGCTCTTGTTTTATGTTATACCTGATAAAAAACAGAAATATTATTAAAATTAATTATTTCCAAAATTACTTTTAAATTACATTTGGGTCAACACACTTTTAACCGAAAGCAGCTAAGTTAAAACTAGTTAAAAAAAGGGTGAAAAAGGAACCAAGGAAAGCAAGCTTTCCTTTGGATCTTGGGTTTTATTATGGGAAGACAATATGATGTGTAATGATTTCTGGATTTATCTTTTTAATTATGAAATATAAATCTAATTCATGCAAGCTACAAATTTTCTTTAAAATGCCATGCAAAAAGGACGATTTCCCTAAAGCTAGATCTAGAATGCTTATGAAACGATTTTTTAAGAAAAAGATCTAGATTATGAGGTTTAAGAATATAGATATATGTTAAGATTCACTCTAATATTATATATCCAAACAAATCAAATATATGAACCAAGTAACCAAGGAAGATTTTAACTTTTAAGAGGAGAAAGAGAAGAAGGAACGCTTGTAGCCGTGAAAATCAACCGTGGAGCTTTTCGGTGGAATGTCGAGGGACTATGCCTTTAAGAAAGTTTGGGTAAAGTGAGGAAGAAAACTATATCAGCACCCTCTCCAAGATAGGAACTTGCAACTAATCCAAAGGCTTGCCAAGATGCTTGTGAGATCCAGTTAATACATAAATAAAGATATAAGAATAGCATGCATATAATATTATAAAACATTCATGCAGAAAAGAAAAAGAGATATCCAATAAAATTATTAACATATCCCTTTCCTATCAAGATCATAATAAACTTACTATAAACAAAGATATTAGAATAGCATGCATATAATATTATAAAACATTCATGCAGAAAAGAAAAAGAGATATCCAATAAAATTATTAATATATCCCTTTCCTGTCAAGATCATAATAAACTTACTATAAATCTTTTAGCATTGGATACACAATGTTACGGAGAAAACTTCCTATGGCTTGGGGTACCACAACAGATAGAGTAACCCCAAAAATCAATCCTTTCCCATATGCAAGAGAAACCAAATATCTAACACTAAAGGATCTCGAAACATAACTTATTCCGGACGTTTGATGTAGATCCTCGTTGAGCTTTTCCACTTTCGCTTGTATAAACAATTTGCTCTCTCAACATTCAGCAAACAAGACAAGCATTCTATATGATGGTGTTAGACATAATCTAGCATATATAATCAATAACATATAAGCATTTAAAAACATCCATGGATTCAATACTCATTTAAATACACATTATTGGACAAGAAAAGATATTTCTATTAATATACAAAACATAGATTACAATAGTGACAACCTCTGTCGGTACATCTGCGAATTGGAGAAACTGAGTCCTCCACCTGGGCCTTCACCACTTCAATCCTCCATCTCTCAATATCAATCTCAAAAGCAAAGGAAATCTTGGGAAGAACACAAAGTGCTCCAAGGGACAAAGGGATGTAGACTCAAGTATAAGCTCCAGCAACAATGGACTATAGTTTTCTTTCTCTTCAATTCCTCCCCTTTCTATGTATCCAAAGGGTTCCTTATATAGTGCTCCAATGGGGTAATGGAAGGTCAAATCCAAGTGATCTCAAGGAATATGGAAGGCCAAGAGACAAGTGACTCGGATCCACTTCAAGAAAAACTCCGAAACTATTTGGCCTTTTGCACAGATCCCGATGTATGTGGGTTTGAGGATCAAATCCGCGTATATACGTGAGAATAGGTTTAAAAGTTGTGTATATAAAATAAGACATGTTTCTAGGGATGATATTGGAAACATAAAAGGTACAAAAATGGTCCACAGGGTCCAAAGAGTCGGCAAAGGGACAGGGAAGGCCATAAAGGTGTGATCCACCATGTGTAGTAAAATCAACTGTAACAGATGCCCCCTAATGTGTGAGGTTAGAGGGGTGATACGATGGTCAAAATACATTATAAGTCCATCCCAAAAGTGGAGTGATGAAGAACCAGGTGGAAGAACCACCCATCCAATAGTACAATATAATAATCAAACTCTGCACATAACTACAAGTACATATAGTGTTCCCAGATACATAAGAGTGCAATGGCCATGAATAGGCATGATACAAAATATGACATGTGTGGTCATTTCCACGTACAATATAGATAGATTAGAATCTCCATGATGAAAATATATGAAGGATCATTATCTCCATGAAAGATGAATATATATAATGGATCAAGATCTCCATAATGGTTGGAATCATCTGACATAGACTAGAATCAAGTCGCGAGAGTTGAAATCTCATGAACACTGACACGATCAAGGAGGTAGCATATATGAAATGCCACCCATGTGGAATGTCTTCTACACAATCCACTATGATTACATGTCCTACTATGTGAATAGAGGTGTCGAGGTCAAACATAGTAGTTCATCATCTGATTACCGGTCATTAATGTATACCGTTAATAGACGCGAGATCACCCACATATAATGAAAATGGGAATCAAGGTACTAGAGTGAAAACTAACAAGTGTGAATAAATGTATTGAGGTTGAACACTTGAGAGGATCCATCAATCAGGGGACATTGATTTATTCCCAAAAAACTGTCGATGGCGAGAGAACCTACCGCTGATGACTGCAAGTCTCAAGGCACTCAAAATGACTCTAGATTCCTATCCCAAAATAAATGATCTGAATTCGATGGGATGAAATCCACTGGAAGGAGGGAATTAAGGCATCCCCCATCATCCAACATGAGGTGCTCAGCAAAGTCAGTACTGGGAATGGTCGACATGCAAAGTCAAGAGAACTGAGGAATGGCCGACTCAGGTTTCAACTTCCTTTGAACAAGAGCATAAAGGTGAATGGTGACTGAATATAGGTAGCATAGACTCGATATAAAAAATGGGTACATCTCTAGAACATGGGAGGCATTAACAGAGGCTCTGTAGGGACTGGAAGCTTAACCAGTTGGTGGAGATAAACTCAGAGAAACAAGCACAACTCCTAAATTCAAACTATTAACCCAACCAATGGACATGATATATAGTGCTCTGTTCGAAGGTGACACGACTCGACTGCTACCAAAGACAACATCTTTTCTAATTTTTTGGACTTTTTCAAATATTTTGAAAATCTTGAAAAATAACAAAAGTGCTTTATAGTTACAGATTGGGAGGAGACGAGTGTCAAGGGGCAAACAAACTAGTTCCAAGCAGCAGAACATACCTATGCTCAATGCAAGGACACATGTGTAGGATAATGACACTCAGGGGAAAGTTCCCTCCTAGTAAAAATGGGGAATCAAGCTGCAAAAGATATATAAAATGGCTCTGCGTGGCTAGACATGAGACAAACTTAGGCTATATGGCTGATAATCAAAGTCAGGAAAGCTAGCATAAGGCTCAATAAGGTAGGAAAAACTCATGATAATGCAATTACATATTGATATAAGGGAGTCCTGGGGGAATAAGGCCAGCAAAAAGATCAAGAGGAGTATAAGGCTCTTGCGCAAAGACATGGCGATACTATACAAAGGAATCCCATAGCCTAGAGGAAAAATGTCGACATGGGTACCAAATGCAAAACAGGAGCTAACTAGGGCACCCATGTATGGTCAAGCTCTACCATTCACATCATGTCACTTCTAAAACAACAAGAAGGTTTCATGACAAGATAGAATGGGTTCGTACCTAAGGTTATCATGAAATGGTCACAAGGTCATGCAAAATGCAAATGGATGTGACATCTAACCTATATGCCAGTTTAGACATAATACCTAAAATCGACATGAATGGGTCAAAACAACAATCCAAACGGCATTCAAAATGGACTCCTATATCATCATATTAGTCCAAAACGGTCCAAACTGGTCAGAAAGAGTTCAAAACTATAGAAAACGGGTAAAAAATTTCAAAATTTTCAAAAAATTTCTATAAATAGTAAAAAATTTAAAACTTACATATCATTTGAAATTTTTACCCATTTGGGCTCAAAAATTCCAACGCGAATTCCGGGAGCTTCGTCCGGCGAAACTTGACACCGTTTGTTCCAGGTAATTTCTCATGTCCTCCTCTTCCAATTTCATGTAAATTTTCTCAAATTCCATGGTCAAATTTGATTTCTAAGACAGTCTAGATTGGTTGTTTTGGTCCACGTGGGTATCGGGGCTTTTTCCGCATATAGGGATGGCTATATGCAGAAAAACCGTCCAAAACCGCATACATATGCAACTGTTTAGCAAACAGTCGCGTATGCGGCCGTGCAAAAGGTTTTTAAAGGTAAAAATTGACTAAACATTATTTTTAATGTGCAGGATGGTTCTAGAATGGAGGGAGAGGAAACATGGAGATGTAGAAGAGGCTGTTCGGGGTGATTTAATGGCTCAATAAGCTCTCTGTGCATGTGGGCTATACAAATTTTGGTGTCTTAGCAGCCTGAGGGCCAAACCAAGACACCTACAGATGCTAGTAGACTACTAGGATCCATACTTAGAGTCCTTTCATATTGATAGGATGTCCCTCACTATATAGGTGGAGGACATATACTTCATTATAGGATTATCCTAACAGGGAGAGGTGGTGAACCTACACTCTCGCGGGACCAGAGGTGGTGAACCTATACTCTCGCGGGACCAGAGGTGGTGTCAATATTGATGAGTAAATTGCAGTATATTGTTTTCTAGACACGAAAAAGGTTGGGAGTCAAATCCCGACAAACTCCATCTAGGTACTAGGACTGAAGGCCATACTATTGGCACTCGGAAGGATAGCTGGTCTAGCATCACTCCACCAGGCCTCACGACCATTGATGTTATATGTAGTGGAGTGCATGAGACCCACAGTTTACAGCTATAGCACTGTGTTATTGAGTAACATGAAGAAGAAGCTTAGTGACTATAAGATGGGCATGGTACAAAACTTCTGCATGCAGGGGAGTTGGTGCTTCATATGGAAATTCCAAAGGTTGATCCAGAATAGGAATCCCCCCTTCAAGGTTTGGAATTTCATATTCATTTTCAGAATATTTCTTTGGATGAGGATATTTTTCCAAATGATCAAGCTGTCTCTCAATGGACTGGTCATTTTTATTAGTTTCAAGAAAAATGACATCTCTGGAAATAACAAACTTCTTTTTTACCTCATCATATAGACGGTATGCCTTGGAGTATTCTTCGTACCCCAAGAAAATGCATTTTTTTCTTCGAGCACCAAGCTTGTTTCTTTGCTCCTTTGGAATCAAGGCATAATAGGTGGAACCAAAAACTCTGAGATGCCTGACTGAAGGGAGATGGCCAAACCACATTTCATGTGGAGTCTTGTTATCAAGAGCATTTGAGGGACTTATGTTTCTCAAATAGGCTGCACATTTCACTGCATCACCCCAAAAAATTAGTTTTACATTCTCAAAAAACATCATTGAGCGAACCATATTCATTATGGTTCTGTTCATTCTTTGTGATACACCGTTTTGTTGAGGATTGTAGGAAACTGTAGTCTGATGTGCAATTCCATGTTGGCGAAGATAATCTTCAAAAGCATTTGAAGTGTATTCTTTCCCATTGTCAATACGAAGTGTACCAATTTTGGATTGTGCTTGTTTTTCTATCAATGCATGAAAGTCTTTGAATGTTTGAAATGCTTCTGATTTTGTCTTTAAACAGTAAATCTAGCACATTCTTGAGTAGTCATCAACAAAGGTCATAAAATACTTATTTCTATTGGCAGAAGGAGTTGGCATTGGGCCACATAAATCAAAATGCACTAATTCTAATTTCCTACTTGCTCTGAAATTAGATTCATGAAATGGAAGCTTACTGTGTTTCCATAATATACATGGATCACATTTGTTCTTCTCTTTGGGAATGGTGGGAAAACCAAATACACCATTCTTTCTCAACAAATGAAGACTGTTATAATTCAAATGACCAAATATTGCATGCCACAATAAACTTGATGACAAATTACTTTCTCCATGCTGAGAGAGGTAGGCATAGTTCTGAACTCTTGCAGATGAACCCTTTAGCTTCAGCAACTTCCCATCTTCGTATCCAGTCATGATGACTTGGTTGTCAGAGGACTTTCTTATTTCTACAATTCCATCAAACATGTGGATGGAATGGCCTCGTTGTTGAATCTCCACCAAGGACAGCAGGCTTCTCTGCAACTCTGGAAGATAAAGAACATTCTTCAACATGAAATCAGGGAATTCAGGCATCTTCAGTCGAATGGTGCCCATTCCCTTTGGTTTAAGACTTGACTTATCTGCAAAGTACATTATGCCATTTATTATTTCATTAAGTTCTTCAAAACAGTCTTTTCTAAAAGTCATGTGTGATGTTGCACCAGTATCAAGCAGCCAACAATCTTTGTAAGATGAAAGTGAAGTCATTTCATTAATTCCAAGATTACATTGTGCAACAATACAATGAGCAAAATCAGAAGATTTACTAGCATCTTGGTTTTTATTGTCATCTTTCTTCTAGTTATGTCTATCTTTGATGGAGTCCCACAAAGCCCAACACCGATCTGATGTGTGTCCAGTCTTTCCACAATGCTTGCACTGCAAATCTTATCTTTTGCTGGAGTTGTTTCTGCCCCCTCTGCCTTTGAATTTTCTTCTTCCTCATCCTCTCTTGTTGCAATCTCCCTTGGAAGGGTCTTTGGACTTATTCTTTGTTTTCTGAACAAAGTAAGGGGATTCTTCAACAGGCTCACTTGATTTCTTGATCTTTCTAGACCATTTTGGATATGTTTCCTTTCCAGTGAGGACATTACCAACAATAGATGTAGAATAGTGCATATTCAATATAGAACTTGCAACTTTGTTGGAGTAGGGTCCCGTGGCTACAGAAGAAGCTGCTATTTTGACGAACAAACAATTTTGGCGGAGATATAAGAGGTAGAGCTACGGCACTATAGCAGGTTTCTAGCTATAGATCAGAGCCGAAAACCATGATGTAGAAGACAGAGAATTCAAGGAAGATGACGGTACCTAAGCGGCTGAGAAGAGAGAGCTCACCCACTGCATTGAAGGCAGCGGTGGAAGATAGGAGGGTTCAGCTACCCTCATAAAGGAAAAGGAGCAACGAGGCTGAGGTATTGAAGACAAAGGACAGCCAGGGAAGCAGCGCCAGTACCTATGGTCAGCACTGGGAAGCATGGAAGACTGCAAGAAGCTGTGGTGAAGGGAAGAGGTGCATAGTACCCATGGTCAACGCCGGGAAGCATGGAAGACTGCAGAGAGCTATGGTGTGACAGATAGTGGCTACCTCAAAGTACAGATACACCAACTGTCACTAGTTAGGGTTTGGGTTACTGTTGGGACAGGCCCACCGTGTTGTAATGGCAAGACCTTCAGGCCGCCTATAAAAGGATGTATTTTGTATTGTAAAAGGTTGGCATTTTGAGCATTTTAGGCCATCCAGCTAGTCAGATCATGAGTAGTCTGTTAGCTTACTGTTATTTTGTATTGTAACAATCCACAGGGATTGATAGAGAGGGAAGAGCATATTGTAAGAGAGACAATATAGAGATAGAAAAGAGATCCGAGAGAGAAGATCTCAAGCTGCATATGCGGTGCAGCAGAATTGTGTTTACCTTCCCCCGAGCTATAATAGAAACATAGTTCTGTGGATGTAACTTCCATCCTGGAGGTGAACCACATTAAAATCAAGTGTCATGCGATTGATTCATGTGTTGTGTTTATTTTTTGCATCTATTAGTTATTATATGAGCCTTGTTACAGTTGAATGTATGAATGTGTCATTCGGTTCACAGTAATATAGAAGGATAACATAAGTTGAAGTATTTGGCATGTTGTATGCGGGTTCATTTATGCTTTGCTTGAACAGTCACTAGTCGCAGTGTTAAACAGTCTGATATGTTGAGTCCTGCGAGTCGACACAAACAACACTAAGTGCACTGAGCCGCGGGAGTAGGATATCACAGAGAGGCGATACCGCACCGGCAAAGGAGCTGTGGTGCGCGATACTGTAGGTTAAGGACTTAGCGTTGGGGAGAAAGTTATGTGTCGCCTGGTGCGTGGTGATGCGATAAGGATGGGTTCATCGCGAGTCAGTGGAAGTTGTGCGATGCGGAAAGGGACCGTGCAACAGGAAGAGAGAGAGATCTCATGGTCAGAAGAGTTGCGAGATGAGGATATCGCACTACGCGAGTAGAAGGGTCGCGTGACGTGCAGAGAAAGAGGCCTCGTGGCTAGTAGAGCTGTGAGTCGCAAGTAGGATTCCACAAAACCTGGTCCAAGACACTTGAGTCCTTGGCCAACCCATTAGAATCACTTCAGGTGAGACTTCAGGCCGCTTCGTAGTCTGTCACCGAAAGGGATAGTGAGCTAGGGGTGTTGTTGGTTAAACACAGTAAACCCGGGTCTTCCCACGATAGCCAAAAAATGGTTTCGTTGCCGGCTTTGAACAAACAGAGCACTGATGTTCTGGTGGCACCCTACTAGAGATGAACTCAATGAGTAGGTTTGGTCTAACCAGAAAGAGTTTGCTGAACAAGAGAACAGGAGTCCTAAACTAAACACAGAGGCTTGGTTACAAAAACATATCATTACAGACATCCATGCGATATTTTTTGCGACCTTTGGGAACGAGCTTTATGACTGGTTATCAAAGTTAACTAATACAGGAATATTCAAAAATAAAAGAGACATTGTCTGGACACCGGAGCTGATTCAGACCATGAAGAACCTGGATAACCCTATCACGAGGGCAGTAAACTTCTGGCTTGCGAGTATGCTAGAAGGCTTTGTCATAGAGTTTGCAGTTGACCAGATGAAAAGCTTCAACGAGGCTGAGTGCTACTTCTTCAAAGGATATCGTGGTAAGTACCTAAGATCTTTAAACTTGTCCATTAAGATGCTATTACATGAAAAAGGAACAATGGATCTAGTTTCATATGAATAAGTAGAAATAGTAATGTCACAAGAGTTTCAAAGTGATTTTGATGACATTGGACAAACACGTAGTGGAAAGAAGTATAAAGTAGATTTCAGATCTCCAATATTTGAAGATAGTTCAGATAGTACTAGACAGCAGAGTCATAGTACCATAGAAGGAATATAGGGGGGTATCGCTTACCACCCTTACACCCCACTGAAATAGACCAGGACTCAGAACAATCCTGTAGGAACCCCGTCTAGTAGCTCACAGACAGTACCTACCACCGCTACATCACCTCCACCTACACCGTCGAGTTGTAGTAACACAGTAAATCAACATCCACCACATAGAAATAGAATGGGGGATGATATGAAGCTACCGATATTTAAGGGAACAGGGGCAGAAGACCTAGAGCAGCATTGGTTTCTATGTGAAGCCATATGGACCATTAAAACAATCAACGACGATAACCTTAAACTTGTACAGTTGGTCACCACACTATGAGATCGAGCCTTAACATGGTATATAAAGTATACCATAGTACCCAGGACACTTGTCCAGGTCAAGACCGCCATGATTAAAGAGTTTAAGAGACCTAAGTCTAAGTCACAGTGTATTATAGAACTCAAAGACATCAAGCAGTTACCTATAGAGTCAGTGTGGGACTTTGATCAGAAATTCAAATCCCTTATCGACCAAGTCAGTTTTGAGTTCGCACCAGAGCAGCATAAGGAATGGTTTATTGCAACGCTGCTCCCTCACATTAGACTATTGTTAATGCAGTAGAAAATCCAGATGGAGGATGACACATTGGAGATGGTGATGAAACTAGAGGCTTCACCTCTAGCTGAGAGCAGTACAGGCATGGCAACTTTACAAAACCAGTTGGCTAATCTCACGCTATAGTTGCATGAGCTTAAGAAAGGGAAAGAGGTTGTGCAAGACATATGGTGCGTAAAATGTAAAGCACAAAGCCATAGTAAAGACAATTGTCCGGTCTTTGTAGAATATATAGTGATAGGGGCTCCTAACCCCTTACCACAGACCCATGGGCCGTGGTGTGAAATATGCAAAACATGAGGACATCTACCTCACCAGTGCCCTCTACTTCAGAAGTACACGCAGACACCTAAGAACTTTTACTACGTCTTCTGCAAGTCTGTAGGCCATGATGAACACGACTGCAGAGCCTATGATATTATGGTTGGAGCAAAGCAAGATTTGTACAGAGTCCAGTCAGAGACACACGGTCCAGCAGTAGGACCACAGCATGATCCGGCTTATGGAGGCCGTGAAGGAGGATTCAGAGGATGAGGCCGAGGAGGAGGCTTTGCATGAGGAGAAGGTTTTGGCTGTGGTCATGGACCAATTACTTGTTACAACTATGGAGTTGTAGAACACTATTCTAGGGACTGTCAGAGCCCCACTACTACTTGTAACTACTGCAAATATTATGATCATACCATAGAGGAGTGTCCTACCTTGATAGCTAAGATCAGAGAACCTAAGCCAGCTGCACACCAGAACATCCAGCTTATTGCTGCTGAGGAGAAAGAGCTAGAACCAAGAGTCAATATTGTGACTCGCAGCGGTGTTTCTACTAGTGGGACATCATAGGAGACCGAAAAGAACATAGGCCACGAGTGGGTGCGCAGAGCTCCTAATAAAGCAACACCACTCGACCTGCAGAAGAACAAATAGAAATTTCAGGAAGCTAAGGCTTTCTTTGATGAACCTATGCAATCAGGATCATAGGTACCATCGTCTAGGGGTGTACCGCAGCAAGCACCTTGTGGCGATAGCCTCGTACAGACATCGCAGGCTACCACATCGGGAAGATGCGATGAGGATAAGATGACAAGAAGTGTACATTCCTTCCTGTGGAGTTGTCTAAAACTTGTAAGAAATGAGCAAGCTATCGTAGAACTTTAGCGCATTATAGATCAGTATCATCCATACTCTTCCATGAGAAGTACAAAGCGTGCTGTTCATAATATTACAGGACATACAAGAATGGGAAGAGAGATGCGACTCACAGCGCAGGTTGGAGAATTTGAAATGGATGAGGTGATCCTAGATCTGGGATCAAATGTAAATGTTCTAACTAAGTAGACATGGGAACAGATGGGTAGCCCTAAGTTAATCAGATCACCTATCCATCTGAGATTAGCTAATCAGCAGCGTGTGTCACCCCTGGGTCAGTTACCGCAGGTGCCAGTTGACATTGACGGAGTTCCCAGCTTTGCGGACTTTGAAGTTATAGAAATCATTGGCGATAGTAGACCCTATCCAGCATTGCTAGGCATTGATTGGGTGATCGGTAACATGGCCATTATTGACCTAAAGAGAATAAAAATGACCTTTGAGGATGCGCAGATCCGGGTCATCGCACCATTGGATCCTTTTCAGGGTCCTAGATATATTGAACCTATCCGAGCAGAGGAGGAGGCATGTAACATGGAAAGACTCTATGAGATGACCACAAACCAGAGTGACTACATCAATCCAACTGCAGAAGGGAATATTAGTTGGTGATGCAACAACTCATGCGCATCAGATTCAGATGTTGGTCTAGAGAACTGACAGAACTGACTTCACGAAGTCTCAGCGCACAGATGCGCATACTTGACTAAGTCACTACGATGGATTGGTGCAGAGATCAATGAGATTCCATCCTTTCAGGGTATAATAGATATCCAAGACTTTCTCGAGCAATTTGAGCAATAGATTCCTCACAAGCAGAGGATCGCAGCTATGGACCTTGCAGTATGAGCCACACCTGCAAGATGGTGGTATGCACATGAAGAGAACATCGCGTCATGGGATGATATTAAGAGACTCATGGCGATCAGATTTTCTGTTGATGGAGAGTATGTCCAGTAGAAATACACAGGAGAGAGTGACCCCAGATCACACATTCAGATATGTGAACAGAATTGGTTGGACATTCCCGAGGATGAATGGGTTCACCGATTCATTCATACTTTGGATACAGTTCCAAGGAACTGGTATACAGAGACTGAACTGCGCAAAGGAACAACAACATGGCCACTTATGATAGATAGCTTCCTACTCACCTTCACTTTTGAATCTGAGTATCCAAGTGTTGATCAAGCCCTACAAGTAATAAAGAGTAAGATATTTGAGGATTGTACCATATCAGTGTCAGCTCAACCTGAGTGGGATATCCAGCTAAATGAGGCGTTAGAGTGTTATAATTTTGCATCTGAACCAAAGGCGGAGGATGAGGATCCTCATGACACTAACATATCGGAGTCAAAAGGCACTCACGATGTTGAGGGACCACAGTTAGAAACTACAGCAATTATAGAGCCCATCAAGATA
Source organism: Pseudotsuga menziesii (assembly GCA_001517045.1). Taxonomy (NCBI): domain Eukaryota; kingdom Viridiplantae; phylum Streptophyta; class Pinopsida; order Pinales; family Pinaceae; genus Pseudotsuga; species Pseudotsuga menziesii. The sequence goes on from LPNX010211480.1 coordinate 84,792, forward strand.
AAAAAAATCAATATTGGCACAGACACAGAACCTAAGTTTGCCTCTATTGGAGACTATTGGAACGATGAAATAGTCAGACAGATTGTAGACTTGTTACATGACTATCAGGACCTATTTCCCACCAAGTTCACAGAGATGAAGGGAATATTCGGAGACCTAGGAGTCATGAGGATACCATTGAAGGAGGATGCTAGACCAGTGAAACAGCGTCCATATAGATTAAATCTCCGATACAAAGAAAAAGTAAAGGATGAGATCGATAAGATGCTAGTAGTAGGCATCATTGAGCCTATAGAAGAAAGAGAATGGGTTAGCCCCATGGTAGTACAAGAGAATAAAACCAAAGGAGACATCAGGATCTCTGTCGATCTACGCAAGCTCAACGATGCATCGCTTCACGATCCATTTTCGACACCGTTCACTGATGAGGTATTAGACAACGTGGGAGGATAGGAGGTCTACTCCTTCACTGATGGTTTTTCAGGCTACCATCAGATCATAATACACCTAGAAGATCGATGCAAGACCACCTTTGCAACAGAATGGGGCTCGTTCCAGTATATGATAATGTATATGATAATGCCCTTTGGTCTTAAGAATGCACCAGCTATATTTTCTAGAGTAGTAGTTGCTGTATTTAAAGAATACATACATAAGTTCCTAGAAGTATATTTTGATGATTGGATTGTATTTGGACTAATTTACAAGCACATAGGAGATCTAAGACTGATGTTAGAGAAATGTAGGTAGTACTAGATTTCTCTAAACTTGAAGAAATGTATATTTTGTGCACCATTTGGTATTTTGTTGGGTCACATTGTTTGCAGATAAGGCTTGATGGTAGATCCCGCAAAGATTGCCATCATTGTAAACATTTCAGCACCCAACTCAGTCAAGAAACTGAGGACAGTACTTGGTCATACTTGGTATTACAAAAAGTTCATCAAGGGCTACGCAAAGATTACAGCACCAATGGAGAAATTGCTAAAGAAAGATGTAAAATTCCTATGGAATGAGGAATGTCAGCAGAGTCTAGACACGCTTAAAGAAAATATGTTTACAGCACCCATCCTAGTATTTCCATACTGGACTAAGCCATTTCATGTACATGTGGATGCATCTATCATCGCACTAGGGGTTGTCTTAACGCAACCAGGAGAAGGGGATATTGATCATCCTATCGCATACTCCAAAAGAAAGCTATCAACAGCAGAAAAGAACTACGCCACGACAGAAAGAGAAGGCTTAGCTATGGTGTATGCCCTGCAGAAGTTTAGGCACTACCTATTGGGTGCCTCATTCAAGATTTACTGACCATTCCGCATTGAAGTATCTAGTCAATAAGCCAGTGTTAGGGGGGAGAATCTACAGAATGTTACTCCTCTTTTAGGAGTATGATTTTGAAATCATTGTTAAACCAGGAATATTGAATGTCGGACCCGATCATCTGTCATGGATAGACTCAGGAGAAGAGCCAAGTAACCTAGAGGACAATTTGCCATATGCGCAGTTGTTTTCTATCCAGATCGCAGACGACTACTATGCTAATATTATTCACTTTCTCACTACAGGATTAGTGCCTGATGAGTTCACTAAGCAGCAAAAGAAGCAGTTGGTTGTTAAAGCAGCAGACTTCACCCTGATCACAAGACACCTATACAAGTTAGGACCGGATGAAGTTTTGCGCAGATGTGTGATGCCGTATGAAAAAGACACTATTATCAGAGAGGCACATTCAGGAACCGTAGGAGGTCATTTCGCAGGAAAGCTGACTGCACAGAAAATCCTAGATGCAGGATTATGGTGGCCTACATTGCATAAGGACACCAAGGACTTTTGCAGATGTTGTGATATATGCCAGAGGGTAGGAAAACCCGCGCGACGTGATGAAATGCCGCTGTGACCGCAGGTTACGCTGCGCGCATTTGACAAGTGGGCTATAGACTTTGTGGGTCCTATCAACCCACCAGGAAAGCACACTGGCGCGAGATATATTATCACAGGAACAGAGTACCTCACCAGATGGGCGGAGGCCAAAGCAGTAATAAATTGTGATGCTGCTACAGCTGCACAGTTCCTTTTTGAGAACATCATCAATAGATTTGGCTGCCCTGTAATTTTGATGAGTGATCAAGGCACACATTTCTTGAACCGCACCATTGAGGCCTTAACAGAAGAATTCTAGATTCAGCACCATAAGAGCACTCCCTACCACCCACAGGCTAACGGTACGGTGGAGGCCTTTAATAAGATTTTAGAAAACGCTCTTACTAAAATCTGCAACAGCCAAAGGAATGATTGGGACCTCAGAGTTAACGCTGTATTATGGGCGTATAGGACCACATGCAAGAAACTTACAGGACACACACCTTTCATCTTGGTGTATGGACAGGAGGCTGTTATGCCTATGGATTATATTCTTCCCAATTTAAGAATCGCTCAGGTTACCGAGATGACTGATATAGACACATTGGAGGAAAGGCTAGCATAGCTGCTAACCTTAGAGGAAGACAGATTCATCGCTGGATTCCATCAAAAAGTGCAGAAGGCATGAGAAAAATATTGGCATGACATGCACATTAAGAGTAAGACTTTCTAGATCGGAGACCTAGTACTCCTCTATGACAGTAAATTCATTAAGTTTCCAGGGAAGTTCAAGACGCATTGGCTAGGGCCATATCAGATACAGCAAGTTACAGAGGAAGGTGTCGTTCAGCTCATCCAGCTGAATGGGGAGCTTCTTCCCACATTGATTAATGGTAGTAGTCTTAAGATCTATAGCGATAGCCACCCCACCTCTTATCCCTAGCTTAGCCAGCTTATGGTGGTGCAGATGTCCAGTGTAGTTGAAAGGAGGCATCGCACCGGGAACTAGTCTACACCGGCAGGTATAATAAGTATGAGGAACCACATAAGGTTGGTTCATTTTTCACAAGTCATTAGTGTCTTGTATGTGTGAAAAAAAAAATCTTGTTTGTTTGCGTAGGTGATGCGGCGTTTCAGCGTAGCAATGCGATGTTTCCCCTTGCCACGTACCCAGTTTTGCAACCAACAGAGGGCCAGTCAAGTCACCTTCTGATAGGAAGTTAATGAAGAGATGACCGGTACACCTTACCGTAGATTTGGCAGCAGCATAATTAAGTTTCTAGATTTGGAAAATCTTCGACGAGACCGGCGCCTGTACACACACGCTTCGAGGGAAACGTGATCGGATTTCAGCATTTATTGAGGATCGGATGACGGGTGTGGTCTCGTCCAGGTAATCATTACGACCGACGGGTTCAGTTTAGATGACCATTGCATCAGGGATTGTTGCCTTCGGCATAAAAGCAGAAATTGTTCATTCGAGAAGGTTACACTTGCAAAAACCTGAGAGCTATAGAGTAAGCTGTTAATAGTTTCCTGTGCAGAGTTCACCCCGTTACAGAGTGATGTGATTCCTAAAGTTCAAAGCCATTGCACACCCAGGATATTCCACCAAGTGGGTTCTGTCTGAGGAGGAACCCTTAGAAAACATTTTGAGAAGGTTTGAGCGTGACGGCCTTAGAGGTATTATGATGACACCGCCTAAGGCTTCCCAGACAAGTTCATCACAAGCCAGACAGCCGCCACAGATGAGGATCCATTCTCAGATAATAGAAGAATCCAGTTCGGAGTTAGAGGAAGAAGTTCATAATGCAGCAGACTACGTTATGCCATGAGCTGAAGACACACCAGAAGTAAGAATTCCCAAGAGTGGTAAGTTTCCTATTCCCATACCACAGATTGATTCTCCAGTAAAGGAAGATGGAGACCTATTAGGTTATGCAGCTGTTGCTAGATTCATAGATTATAACCTGGCTGACGCTAAGACATATCCCCAGTTCCATCCAGATCAGTACCTTACAATTCAGAAGAACCCAGGGACACGTGCAGACGACTATATTCCCATGGACCATGTTCATATTCTTGAGCGCTCAAGCCTGCTCAATCTGTTGAGACTACCACATTTTAGACGCGGCGCAGAGGTTAATGCAGTGGTGTGAATCCTACTTTCTTGTTTACATGGAGGTTACCTTTGGCTCAGTAACAAGGTCAACCTGAATTTTGACCTCATACACCGCATCACCGGACTGTCCAAGACTGGTCAACACCCGACAATAGATACAACAGGAAAGACCAAGGAACCCAAGCTATCACCCACCCTAGTTGCCAAGTACCAACTACATAGAGGAGGGCGGGCTTACGATATTGCAAGCATATCAGACAAAACAATCAGCTTTATAGCTAGTCTGCTTACAGGCAGACTGTTAACTAAGGTCCGGCCCAAGGAAGTTATAGGGTCCGTAATTAAACTTGCTATATAGGTTGCAGAGGGGGAACATTTCAAATGGTCTTTATTTTTGTTAAATATGTTTCAAGCAGATTGTTTGGCGGCATAGGACGAGGTCGGCCACCATTTCCATTTTTCATGATTGATTATACTCTGTGCATTTGTAGGATGGAAGGAACCGCCCCATACCCAATTTAGGCAGCTAGCAAGTGGTGAGCCCAGAGGGGTACGCTATACAAACCTGTGGGAGACTAACCACCTAGAAAAGAAAAATATCAATGCGATAGTATTCTATGAATACTATGCGCTACTGAATAAAGTTGTCCTAGAAGTACCACGGATCAGCAAGGAGGTTGTAGACACATATGATGCTCGGCTTAATTTTATGGTGGACCGCCATAGAATCCACCTAAGACCAAAGAGGACTCAAAGGGATGATTGGGCTCCTGGCTGGTTTAGGATGACAGCGCAGGATATCGAAGGAATCATCAAAGACTTTGATGACCAATGGAAACAATGTTAGAATAATCAACCCATAGTATTTACCCACTTAGACATTAATTCATTTATTTTGTCTTATTTGCCTAGTCCATGAGTCCCACCATGTGCAAGTTGA
>LPNX010211480.1:94210-199054 GCA_001517045.1 Pseudotsuga menziesii
GCATGAATTTCTACAAACGAGAGTACGAGGATACCACACCTCTACAAACAGGTACTGCACAGACAGACCCAGTGGACAAGGGCAAAGATAGAGTAGAAACCCAGACACAGGATGCAGAGGATACATCAGAGGAGGAGCCCTTGAAGAAAAAACAAAAGGTTACAAATCCAAGTGGGGAGATTAAATTGACAGCTGATGACTATGAGCAAATTGCAGTAAGAATAAGGGACAAAATGAGCGACACGTTTCAGGTGATGCAAGCATCGCAGGGCAAGCTGCAGGGGGCCATAGACCAACAGCTAGGCGAGTTGAAAACATTGACTAAGAAAACTACCATAATCCACACTTAGTTGAGCAAGGCGCCAGTAGGAGAAAGTTTGAAACAGTCGATTTCCCATGAGGAGATCCTAGTGAAGGGTCGTCTCAACACAGTTTTGATTCCACCAGGGAGCATCAGATTCCCTGCGTCGATGATGAATCCACCAGTACAGTTTAGGAAACCTATTGAGGTTAACCTCGCAGATTTTCACATTGATCAGTTGCAGATGATCCAGCAGCAGCTGAGCGCAGAGCTAAGAGGTAGAGAGCTTGCGACTTATGAAGAAAATATGTAGCTGATACAAAAGAATGCAGCACTCACCACCATCTTTCAGAAAAAGGTGTATGAAGTACGAACATATGAAGAACGAGAACATGATCTTTCTCAAGTTCTGCAAAGAATCACATTGGAGTTACCCCAATGTCACATTGAGTTCACCTTACCTCTACCATAGAAGGTAAGAAGAGTTGCAGATAGAGCAAAGGCTCTAGAGGAAACAGTAGCCAAGATGGCAGAAGAAACGGCCAAGATGAAGACCACAAAGTGTAGATCGAGGAGCTCGAGGCTCGTGCACGAGACACTTCCCAGGAAGACAAGCAAGTGAGAGTAGAGGCCTTTCGACTCGCTTCTGCACAGATGCAGTCTCGCATCAACGAGGCACAATCAGTACTAAATGATGTGATGGACACATGGTCAGACTTGGATCAGCCACCTGAGAAAGTAGAAATCCAGCAAAATATTCAGCAGATAGAAAATACCACGGCGGCAATGAAAGAAGAAATTAAGAGCTTAGCAGCTCTTCAGAAGATGAGGAAGACAAAGGAGATGAACCGCTTGCAGCAGGAAGCGCAGCGATTAAGAACAAAGGAGATCCACATCAATGACCTGCTTCAACCCTATCAGGAGCAAATCACTGAGTTAGTTGATACGGTTGAGCAAAAAGTGAGGGACTTCACTACCACCAGAGAGGAAACTGACACAATAGAAGACACCAGTATTAGTCAAGCTTTACTTGACTCGGCACGAGAGCGTGTCGAGGTGGTGCAGAAGGAAGTCACAGGACTCCGCGACAGGTTGCAACGAACTTCGCAGGAAGCCAAGGAGAAGCTAAAGCAGGAGAAGCCCGCTGGTAGTGGCTCGGGGACAAGCCACAAGTAAGTGTTAGGGGACTGTTGGAGTAGGGTCCCACAGCTACAGAAGAAGCTGTTATTTTGACGAACAGATAGTTTTGGTAGAGATATAAGAGGTAGAGCTACGGCACTATACCAGGTTTCTAGCTACAGATCAGAGTCGAAAACCATGACGTAGAAGACAGAGAAGTCAAGGAAGACGACGGTACCTGAGCGACCGAGAAGAGAGAGCTCACCCACTACATTGAAGGCAGCGGTGGAAGATAGGAGGGTTCAGCTACTCTCATAAAGGAAAAGGAGCAACAAGGCTGAGGTATTGAAGACAAAGGATAGCAAGGAAAGCAGTGCCGGTACCCATGGTCAGTGCTGGGAAGCATGGAAGACTGCAGGAAGCTATGGTGATGGGAAGCGGTGCATAGTACCCATGATCAGCACCGGGAAGCATGGAAGACTACAGAGAGCTATGGTGTGACAGATAGCGGCTACCTCAAAGTATAGATATGCCGACTGTCACTAGTTAGGGTTTGGGTTACTATTGGGACAGGCCCACAGTGTTGTAATGGAGAGACCTTCGGGCCGCCTATAAAGGGATGTATTTTGTATTTTAAAAGGTTGGCATTTTGAGCATTTTAGGCCATCCAGCTAGTCAGATCATGAGTATTCTGTTAGCTTACTGTTATTTTGTATTGTAACAATCCACAGGGATTGACAGAGAGGGAAGAGTATATTGTAAGAGAGACAATATAGAGATAGAAAAGAGATCTAAGAGAGAAGATCTCAAGCTGCATATGCGGTGCAGCAGAACTGTGTTTACCTTCCCCCGAGCTATAATAGAAACACAGTTCTGTGGATATAACTTCCATCCTGGAGGTCAACCACGTTAAAATCAAGTGTTATGCGATTGATTCATGTGTTTTGTTTATTTGTTGCATCTATTAGTTATTATATGATCTTTGTTACAGTTGAATGTATGAATGCGTCATTCGGTTCACAGTAATATAGAAGGATAACATAAGTTGAAGTATTTGGCATGTTGTATGCGGGTTCATTTATGCTTTGCTTGAACAATCACTAGTCATAGTGTTAAACAGTCTGATATGTTGATTCCTGCGAGTCGACATGAATAATGCTAAGTGCACTGAGCCGCGGGAGTAGGATATCGTAGAGAGGCGATACCGCACCAGCAGAGGAGCTACGGTGCGCAATACCATAGGTTAAGGACTTAGCGTTGGGGAGAAAGTTACGTGTCACCTGGTGCGCGGTGATGCGATAAGGCTGGGGTCATCGCGAGTCAGTGGAAGTTGCGCGACGCGAAAAGGGACTGCGTAACAGGAAGAGAGAGAGATATCATGGTCAGAAGAGTTGCAATATGAGGAGATCGCATGACGCAAGTAGAAGGGTCGTGTGACGCGCAGAGAAAGAGGCCTCGCGGCTAGCAGAGCTGCGAGTCACAAGTAGGATGCCATAGAACCTAGTCCAAGACACTTGAGTCCTTGGCCAACCCATTAGAATCACTTCGAGTGAGACTTCAGGCCACTTCACGGTCTGTCACCGAAAGGGCCAGTGAGCTAGGGGTGTTGTTGGTTAAACACAGTAAACCCAGGTCTGCCCACGATAGCCAAAAAACTTACAGAATACTTGGAAAAAGATATGGGATGCAGGTTTAGATTCCTGCTCCTTTACAAATTACAATATGATTCTGCAATCTATCAACCTAATTCTACAGCCCTATCAAAACAATCTTACAGCTACTCTATATTTAATTTTGTAACTCTATATCATTTCAATATCTATATTTCTTATGAGATTTTAAGAAGACATTTACACTTTGTTCAATGGTTACAAAAATCTTGTAGTAGAATAGTGCAAGTTGCAGCAGAATAGTGCATAGTTTGATGTAGTACTTCTAGTTACAGCAGCAGAATAATTGCACAGTAGCAATATTCCCAATTGCATGAGTAGTCTCAATGCAATCAACACCAACAAAACAACATATATCTTCAATATATGATATATATTAGTCACGATCCTTTTTACTCAAAATACTTGTAGACTTTTCACTTTACATCCATGCACATAAATTAGGGTTTTGTATTTCAACCAACAAAAAATTGGACGCAGCAGATATCCTCCACTTCCAAATACGTGATGGCACAGCACACTCTTCAACACACCAGTGGAGAGAGATACCAGTTCAACGCAGCATCAAAAAAGGTGCCTTCACACAGATATAGTAGCTCACAAAGCACAAAATATTATTACAGCTTCAAATATGAAACGCATAGGCTCCTCACAGATATCTCACAATATTTGATAGAGAACAATCACAAAAACAATATTCAGAACATGATTGTGTGACAGGAATGGGATCAAGGCAGTCATCAACGCCGTAGCAGTCTCCACGCTCTTGAAAAAGGCTCGAGTCTCCACCAACAGTATCCACACAAATGTATGAGAGCGTGGTTATATATTAGGGTTAGGTATAGCGGTCTTTAATATTAACAGATCTCTAGATTCTGGTGCATACATCTACTCCTTCACCCAGTTTTTGTAACTATAAACAGAGCAATATGCTTGCAGGCATGTGACGATCAAAAGTATAGCTGCAGCTACCAGAGAGAGCAATTTCCACAAACTGAATATATAATTATTAGCAAACTCTACTGCAACAACTTTCCAAATAATATCGATTTAAATCTTCTATAGATTTTTCTATATATCCAGCATTTGTTTGACGAACGCACTTACCCAAGCCATTCCATAGGCTGGCAACCTTTTTGTTCCATAGGAGGTAAAGCATGGATGTCTTCAGCTATACATTCTCCACCAGCAGTCTGAAAATGACAAACTTAGATTTCACAGAATGCGAGAAGGGCATGCCATTTTCACCAAGAAAATCTTCCAGAACTTTCTTTACTTTCTCAGGATCGTCACTCTTGCATTCAATCTCATAACAAGTACCAAAATCGTACTCCACACTCTTGAAAAAGGCTCAGTCTTCAATGCAGCTTCAATGCAGCCTCAAAAGAGTGTCGGGATCAAGGCAGTCACCAATGCCGTAGCAGAGAACGGGATCAAGTACCAAGAATTCACAAACTCCTCGCTGATATCACATAATACTTGATAGGAGCAGTCATAAAGCGATATTTAGATGATGAATGTCACACAAGAATTAGGGTTAGGTATACCAAGAGTTAGGGTTAGGAGCTAATTCAAACGATTTTCCAACTAATAGTCAAAACCATGCAGCAAATGGAGGAAGCATAGCATCTTTGGACCATTTCATTCCTTAGCACAGGTATCAAGCTAGGAGAATAACACATACATGAATGCGCATAGGATACGAGAAATGCACGTAGACTGGCAGGAGAAACATTTCAATGTATACTGACAATGGGCAGGCAGTCTGAAACAAATTGACAAAGGGAAGAATGGAGGTCTGGCAATGCACTGGAAAGCATACAGGCTGGCAGGACTGAAACTTAACAGCAGGAGTTATGGTAGGTGGTGCTCTGATACCACTGTTGGATAATAACTCCTGATTCATTTATTTCATAGTCAAAGAATTTATTTATACATTTACAAATGCTGGTTCAGTTTCATCTTCCCCCTAGCCTTTTCAGCTTCCTACATAACTATTCATTTTCCTTTATTTATTTACAAAATATAATCCCGATGGATTATATTCCAACAGGTCTCGGTAGTATACTAAGCACGTTCTTCTTTGAGAGTGTACCGGGGCTAAGCCCTAGAGCTAACGTTCCTCCTCACAGGGTTCAAGATCCGGCCCAACGACATTGTGAAAATGCTATGCACAGACTGGGTGGAGGTATGGTGTCTAATCCCTACCCAGCTGATTTATTTCCATGGTAGCGGCGACAGATCATTGCCATCGATGTCTACCCCTATGAAAGGATAGATTTTCAGGGAGATCCGGACATGCCCCTACCACCAGGAGCAGCATACAGTGATATAGGTAATAAATCCCAACACTCTTTTTAAGTTTTTTGAATTATAATTTTTTTTTGTGTTTTTTTTTTATATATTGACTCAAAAGACATATTTTTGCATGATGACACATAGTGACAATCTATCATGTGTGTGCAGATGTTGGACCATAGCATCCTGAATATTTCCCTCATCAAAGGCGGAGGGGAAGAGGAGATGATATCATGGGTGTGGATGTGGAGCAGATGCTCCAAATCATCCATACAAACTTTGTATGCTTGACACACAGAGTACCCATAGCGCAAGTGTAGGACTTTCCTGAGGCCATGTAGCACTAGGTGGTTGGTGTACCATGAGCATGGGTTCGGTTATTCCGATGACTATCTAGAGCCATGGTGTGCTACCACGATTAGAACCCCACTCCTCCTCCATAGGCTTAGAGACCTGAGAGTGATACAATTTGTACTACTGTGTATTATATTTTGGTGGCTAAGAAGCCCAATTTTTGTATTATGACGTTACATTTTGGATGTTTAATGAAATTTTTTTATGATGATCGATTTTATTTATTTACATGTGTGTAAAAATGTATGTTTGTGATCTACTTATGGTCTATGAAACAAATTCCAATCTGACACATATTTAGCATATGAGTCAGGAACTTGATTAAAAATTCTTGAAACATGTATGTATGTTATGTTCTCAAATTGCCGTTCTAGAAATCTCACACATAAGAATCTTCCTAATAATGTCGGATCCCTAATACAATATAAGCCATTAACCTGAGAAACCATTAACTGCGAATCAAGACGTACCTCAAGAGATAGAACACCATGTGAAATGGAATCCTACAATAACTCAATAATGGCACTATACTCAACAACATTGTTTGAAGAAGGCCGTAAACATATGCCTCCTGAAGACAGTTCCTGACCCATAGGGGTATAGATCACCCAAGTAGTAGAAGCTGATTTTTGTGTATGGAGGCTAGCACCATTAGTGAATATTATGTAAACAGAAGACTCCATCGACATATTCCATAATAAACAAAAGCTAATCAACAAACTCGATCACCATAAGAAAACCTAACTATGCAAAAAGTTGTACAATAATATACAATAATCAGCCTTGGCTAAAGATCATACATAGTACTTTTTAAGATAGAGCCCATTTCTAGGCTTTGCCAAGGATGTCCCTTCATAATCCACCACCTCATAGGCTCCCTTCTCTAACACACATTTGACTACATAAGGACCATGCCACATTGGTTTAAACTTTCCTTCCCCCAAGGGTTCTTTAGCTTGATCCCATAAAAGGACCAAATCACCTTCACTAAACCTCCTTGAATGGACAGACTTATCATACTGGACCTTAACGCGATGCTTATTTACTTCAAGAGCCACTAAGGCATCTCGACGCTACTCATCGAGCTGCTCTAAGTGGACCAAACATTCCTCCAATGTGGAAGTGTCTGGTAAAATATCTATAGCTAGCTTCAACGAAGGGATTTCGCATTCAACCGACAAGACAGACTCCACCACATGTACGAGCTGATATGGAGAGAAACCAGTGGAAATCTTAACTGTGGTCCTATAGGCCCATAAAGCATGATATAACATGATATGTCAATTCATCTTTCTTTGGGTGATGGTTCGTTGAAGAATGGAATTAAGTGATTTGTTCACTGCTTCAACCTATCCATTCTCGTGAGGGTAATAAGAAGATCAGTGCTCTTGCTTATACCCTAACTTTGAAGCCAACTCTTCCATCATTTTATTCTAAAAGTGCCTACCATGGTCAGTGACAAGCTCTTTCATAGTTCCAAACCAAGTAATAATTTGGTTGAATACAAAATGTGTGGCTGTCTCACCGTCAGATTTAACCATGGGCATAGCCTTAGCCCATTTTGTGAAATAATCAACAACCACTATAATGTGATGATGTTGCCCAATCGAAGCTGGGTGACAATCCATAAAGTCAAGCCCCCACTTAGTGAAGGGACTGGCAGTGATAATCGAATGTAATGGGGTAGGATGTGAGTCCATATTGCATGCAAACACCTGGCAAGAGTGACACTTCTTGACCCCATTGTCACAATATTTGAAGATCGATGTCCAAAAATATCTCGCTCTCAATATTGTTTGGGCTGTAGAAAGCCCAAATAAATTGCCACCACACACCCCTCCATGGTAATCATTCAGCACAACCTCGGCCTCTTTATGGGTTACACAATGACGTAAAATGGAATCTACCCCACAGTGGTACAAAGTGTTATCCACTATAAGGTAGTTCTTAGATACGTGATGTAGTCATCGTCACTCATCCCCTAAAAGGTGAGTAGGAACCTTCAATGTTTGCAAATATATAATGATATCTCCATACCATGGATCCATAGTTGAGATAAGGAAAATATGCTCATCGACAAATGTATCTTCATAAACCTCCTCCTCCTCCTCACTTGGAAAATCATAAATGATCTCCACAAAAACTAACGATTTCTTTGATTTCACCGAAACAAATTTTAGATTGAATTCTTGCAAAATAACAATCCACTTATTATAATTTCCCCTGATCATGCTTCTAGTGAGGACGAAATGAAATGGATTGACATGAGCTACCACCAAGGTCTAGCGAAGGAGAATGTAATGTCTCAATATTTGGACTGCATGAATAGTGGTTAAAGAAAGCTTCTCCACATGAGAATAACATATTTCCACATCTATAAGGTTCTGGCTCAAATAATATATGACATGCTCATGGAGCTCCTCATCCTCCTAAACCAAAACCATACCAATCGTCTCCATGGACGCAACCACATAAATCAAAAAGTCACAGCCATAGTTAGGTGGACTAAGCACGAGGGTCGATGCTAAGGCTCGCTTAATAGCATCAAAGGACTCCTGGGCTAGCTCATCCCAGCAAAAGGTAGTGTTCTTCTTTAAAATATGCATAAAGCCTTTAGTCAAATTGGTAAAGTTAACCACGAATATCTGTAAGAATTTTGCCATGCCTTGCAAACATTGAAGATGTCTAATATTTCTCAGGGGATACAATTGAACTATTGCCTCAACCTTTAAGGGATCAACTCTTATACCCTCCCTAGAAACAATTAACCCTAGCAAGCGACTAGAATTCACGCAAAAGATACACTTATGAGGGTTTAACCGAACCTGGTAATGGAGGCATCTTTCGAAGACTAATCTCAAATGGTAGGAATGACACACTCTCAGCTGAGAATGAGAGTAAGGTCATCCAAAAATACTTCAATAATCAATTTGAGATCATGAAAAATCAAGGTCATAGCCCGCTGAAATGTGGCTTCAGTGTTTTTAAGACTGAAAGGAATCTTTCAATATGCAAACGTACCCCAAGGACAAATAATCGCAGTTTTGTGTCGATCCTCAGGTTTGATTTGAATCTAATTATATCCAAAAAATCCATCCATGAAGGAAAATACCTCACTTCTCGCACACTCATCCAAAATTTGATCAATAAATGGTGTGGAAAAATTATCCTTAGGACAAGCAGGATTTAAATCACGGAAATTAGTGCATATACGGATCGGTCCCTGTTTCTTATGAACTAGAATGGGGTTTGAAACCCACTCCATCAAGGGAATGGGATAGATAAAATTGGATTTTAACAATTTTTCTATCTCAGCCATAATCATAGGTGCTTTTCTAGGATTCACCACACACAAACATTGTCGAACAGGCTTCACATTTGGATAAGTCTTAATTTCATGTTTGACAATGCGAGGGTTGATACCTGGCATTTATTTGTATGACCAAGCAAATATGTCATGAAACTATTTGAACAGCTCGGTATACTCCTTAATCTCAGCATGGGAACATTTTTCCCTGATATAGACATTCTCAATATTTCCAGGATTATGGGAGATATTGATAGGAATAGTAGGTGATATATTCGCCATGTTCCCATCAGTCATCTAACCAGGAGAGATTAATGGAACCACGGCACTACCAATCTTCTCGCTAAGAATCTCCCTAAAGTCCTCATGATCCAAGCGGTCAATCTTGGGAAGAAAATATTATCTATTGTGTAACTCTTCCCAAGGTGGCTCAACCCCATACATGGCCTCAATAATATCCTCATCTGATGGAAAAACACTATTAAGGAAATCATGCATGTGAGAGGACTCAACTGCCCATGCAGGCAGCACATACGGGTCCTCCTCCTCTATCCATCAAGAGGAAGTACTAGGCTCTGAAAAATAATCAAGATTTGCTTGATATGCTACCATTACTGCAGGCAATGACACATCCGTTTCGATAGGTCCATTCAAAGGACTTGGTGAAGGAAGAATCTAAGGATCTTCCATATAGGTAGTGCGAAAAGACACCGAATTCAATGAAGATGAAGCCCCACTGAAATTGGATCCAATCATAAGAATGGGAACAAGATAACTAAAGGTCCCCATAAGGGATGGATACATACCTACACCCACACTCCTAGTTGCCGTCTAAAAATGGTCGATAATTGGGATAGAATCTCCTGACGATGCATTAACACTTGGATTTTTGAATGATGTTGGATAAATCATAACAATATTCCCATTAAATGGAAAGCATACAACTTGAAAAAGAGAAGAGGCTACGGCTTGCATACTATACATCCAATTCTGAACCAGTAAAAGATTATAATCAAGGGGTGCATCAACCACCTCGACCTCAATCGCGACGGTCTTCCCTCCCAAACGGACTTTCAGAGAAGGAAGAATCCCATGCGGCCGAAATGATCTACCATCAAAGGTAGTCAACATGTTAGTGGATTGAGACAACTCAAGAGAACCCAAACCTTTCTAGTATGACAAAGACATCACGGAAGTAGCAGTGCCTTCGTCAATCACTGTGTGTTTAATAGTCATGTTAAGACATTATACATGAATCAAGAGAGACACGTATTAAGGCAAGCGAGTCTGTAGTCCGATGGTTTCGAATTTGATGACAGAGAAGAGCTATCATCACCAACCCTAAGAGCAGATAGCAAATATTTCCTTTGCGAAGGACAACTCTAAAGTACTTCAAGTGCAGACATCGTACGGGGAGTGTGGCCCAAATCCTTGACAACAAAATAGTTCTGGGTGACTCGGGCATTAGGATTGTGCCTTGAACACTTTAGGAATCCCTTAGGAATGCGAGGTGCAATCTCAGGTTTATCCATAGGATTTTCAATACAAAAAGGGCTCTCGGGTGGAGCGGGTTCTTTTCCAAGGTCTGGTTGTGACAAACCATGGTCTTTCACACGAGTCAAAACCTTAGTAGTGTGTACCATGTTGATGCACCCATGACCAATATTGGCTTCTGACGGATATTTATCTCCACCCGACGCACAATGAGGATCATGGGTCAGTTCATAATTTGATTATGGGATAAAGGATTGGTCAACACAGCTGGGCCTTGTGCTATGAACCTTAAGGAAACTTCCATACGATGGCACAAGTGAGTGAGGTGATCATCCTTACACAATTTTCAAGGAAACTTAACCTTACGTTTAGACTTCTTATCCCCCCCAGCATTTCAGGTGTTCTTGTCATTAAGATTGGCACTTTCATTCTTATTACCACCCCTATGATTATTTTTACCCATTTTCTTATTCCTTCCGGGCTGCTGGTTGCCCTTTTGGTCCGACGATTACATGAAAAGTACACTCACCATTTGGGTGGGTTGAGATGAAGCCATAGCTTGTCCCGACAAATATTGATTAATAGAAAATTGACTCACTTGTTTCACAACCGAATCCACAGGTTTGGCACTTGTACAACCCACAATGCCATCGACATGTAGTGTAGGTTTGACCTTAGGATCGAAACTAGAATGCGAAGAATTAGGTATGATCTCATACAGAAGTATAGATTGAGCATAAATCAAATCCAACTCCTATGCCCTAAAGATTGCTTGTTCCTCATTTTGAACTCCAGATGTAGAAACATCCTCTGCGATGTATGGTAACAACAATTTGAGGAACCATTCAAGGAGAAATTCCAATGGTATGAATGCTTTGATCAACCTCTTCTGTCTACGCCACTCTTGGATATGGTCCGAGATATGTGTAGCTTTATCTTGTCGAAATGTCGACAAGAGTTCTATACCAATGTCATAATTCATAGGAAGCTAGAAGTGATTGAGGAAAGTCATAGCAAGGTCATTGAACAAAACAAATGCCCCCTTTGGTAACTCTATGTACCACTTCACTGTAGGCCTGGTAAGGGTGCATTGAAATAGCCTTAAATGTATTGAGTCATCATGTAAGGAATTTGAAGAGCCCCAAAGCTGAAAAGTAGTGACATGTTCACTAGGATCTTCTCTTGCTTTTCCCTCGAACTTGGGAATGTCCGAAGGAAGCTTGGTGGGGACAGCCAGCCAAGCCGGGTCATGAGATACCAAATCATTCATTAGTCTCAACAAGTCAGGTAAGTTTAGCGTTGTGAGGAAAGGGAGCCTAGGTTGAACTGGTCTATGTCATGCTCCCTGATAATTTTGGTTCACATAAGGCTTATTACTGTAAATACCATGACCATGGCGATAATATCCTCCTTCCATTTGACCTGTGTAGGGATGCATGGAAGCAATATGATGTGGTGTACCTTGACTAGGTGGTGCTATAAATCCATGATTAGATGAGTAAGTGGGTTGTTGATACCCGTACCCATAGGGTTGATAGCTTTTTCCATACTGTGGTCCATAAGGTTGTCCATGAGAAGCTCCATAAGGTGTCCCATGGGATGTCCCATGAGAAGCTATGTAGTTAGGAATATGAGGAACTCCTTGTGATGGATTGTGAGACAATCTATAAATACAGATACGACCTCTTGAAACAACAGGAGGTGCTTGACTCTAAGATACTACTGTATGAGCATTCACAGTATGAACATGGCTAGTAGGAACATTCCAGCTCAAAGGACCATGCGAATGAGGGGTAGGAAGGGTTGTTAAGAATGCATTCGAAGGAGTAGGATTTGAGGATGAAGGGACATGCGAAGGGATGTAAGAAGTGTTCCCTATGGTCACTCATCTTTATTTTGGTATCTGTATATGACTTCTAACACTAGGTCTAGGACAGACATCAGAAGTAGCTTCCACCATTGGGATGGAAGGTGCAAGTGACTAGTGCTCCCAAATCTCTCCACATGGAAAGGAATAGGAGTGCCTCTAGGCATAGTGCTAGGTTCAATCTCTGACTCGGCATGATGTGCCTAATCATGTGTAGGGATATCAGGTATGCCATAACGAATATAATTAGTACTTGTGGGTTCATGATGAGTCTCATCACCTGAAAAACAATATCGACAACCTGCGAATGAGGGATCATACCCAGAATGTGAAGGTATATCTGGTGAAGGATCATATACAGGAGTAGGATATTCCTCCCCAACCTCTTGAGGTGGAGCAGACATCTCAGGAATTTCATCCTCATGATCTCCCATCGTGTGTGAATCAATGTGAGAAGTATTTTGCTTGGACTGTCTGTTTCTCTCTCCCAAAGGAGGAGGATATGTGGAAGGAAGAAGTCCGGCTAAATGACAAGAATGGTGAAGTGTCGCACCCAAATCCACAATAACCCAAAAAATGAAAAAGACTCTATCTAATTACACAAACCCTAGGCAAACTAGTGTGCACAAAGCATACACATATATAATGTAAAGCCAAATCACAAGCAAGCAAGGGTAGGATATGTGATCTCCTGAACAAAGCAGGTATGTCTCGCCTAGGAGAGTCTTGAGACTTCCATACACAACAAGCAGAGATTTGTAACCAATTATTGTGGCCCTCAGCTTCAACACATATAGAGACTATGTTGTCCAACCCCAACCTAGCTAGGACACCTGCATAATAACCTCTGTGAAGTACCCCCTCAATAACCTAGGTAAGGAAACTAAGGTCACCTCAATATAATAAATGCTCAGGTGGATAGTCGCAGGAGGGATTTTGACAGTATGGGTAGGGTAGCAAATCCTGAAACTCTCGAAAGAGCCCCCAGATATGAATACAATCCTGGAAATATCTCTGGTGCTACAAAGTTATGACTAGGGGTCATACCAATCAATAACTTCTCACACTACCTCATGCTTAACTCCCTTGTAAGAGGAGGATCTTGAGAAACACTAATTATACCAATAAATTTCACACTCTCACCTAGACAGACACATACATGTTGTTGTTTAGTGGACTTGGAGTATTTACACACAACAAACTATTCCAAGACCCTCAAACCTAATCTTGTTGGTGCATCCTATAAAAGAAAAGAGTGTAATTCATTTTATTATGTGTTGATTTTAATTGGCTTATTAATCAATAGGGTAAATGATCATGCAACTAATGGTGTTATGACGCAACAAGAATTAAAATGCACACCTAACAATCAATGCAAATGCATTGTGTCAAATGAAAAATGGGGTATGCTACTACGTGAAGTGCACAATTTTCCTTCAAAATAAAATGCAATCATTCCTATATGAAATCTTGACTAGTACTTCTCCAAGCAAACCTAATGCAAGTACCATGTGAAATGCAAAATGAAAAAATGCATCATGATGCAAAAAGTAAATGTTTTTTGTATTTTTTGAATTAAAATGAGATAATGAAGAAAAAGAATTAATCTACCAACCCCAAACTCTGCAAGCACTATCAAATAGCACGCAAGCAAATCACCAAGGTAAAAGAGACCTAATGCACTAATCTCAAAACAAAAGATAGAAAATGCAATGACAAGAACATTTTTTAAAAATTCTAACTAAAAAAAATCTCTGGTTAGAAACAGAGGTGTATACAGACTTAACAGCATCCAATAAGACTCAGCAATCATCCACACTCACCTAGCAACACTTAATCTTCCTCAAAAAGGAAAAACTCAGGGCATATGCGATTGTGTACAGAAAACCCATGTATATTGTTACGGAGAGAAATTCCTATGGCTTGGGGTACCACAACAGACAGCTTTGACTCCAGAAATCAATATTTCCCAATATGCAATAGAAATAAAATGTCTAACACTAAAGGATCAGACCTTGTACCTTATTCCGAACGGTTGAAGTAGATCCTCGTTGAGCTTTCCAATCTTCATCTTGAATTGATATAAAACTTCCTCAACAACAAGTAAACAAGACAAGCATACTATATATCATGGTGTTAGATCTATTCTAGCATATATAATCAATAATGTAAAAGCATTTGACATATTCCAATGGATACAATATTCAATCAAATACACATCATTGGACAAGGAGGGCATTAAGGAATCCCCCATCATCCAACACGAGGTACTCAGCAAAGCTGTCTAATGTGGAAGGACTCGATCATAAAGTGCACGAACTAGTAACTGTACCGAGAATGGCTGACATGCAAAGTCAAGATAACTGAGGAATGGCTGACACAGGTTTCAACTTCCTTTGAACAAGAGCATAACGACATATGGTGATTGAATGAAGGCAGCATAGACTCGATATACAAACTGGGACATCTCTGTGACATAGGAGGCATCAACAGAGGCTCCATAGGGACTGGAAGCTTAACCAGTCGGTGGAGATAAACTCAGATAACAAGTACAACTCCTAAGTCAAACTATAACCCAACCAATGGATGTGATATACAATGCTCTGTTCAAAGGCGACACGACTCGATAGCTACGAAAAGATAATATCTTTCCTTGTCCGGATTTTTGGTTTTTTTATTTTTTTGGACTTTTTCAGTTATTTGAAAAGCTTGAAAAAAGAATAAACTAGATTTATAGTTACAAACTAGGAGGAGATGAGTGTCATAAGGGCAAACAAACTAGTTCCAAGCAGTGGAACATACCTAGGCTCAATGCAAGGATACATGTGTAGGATATCGACACTCGGGGGAAAATCCCCTCCCAGTAAAAAGGGAATCAAGCTGGGAAGGATAAAAATGGCTCTGCATGGCTAGACATGAGACAAGATCGGGATATATGGCTGAAACACAATGTCAGGGTAGCCGGCATAAAGATCAATAATGCAGGCAAAGCTCATGATAATGCATTCACAACTTGACATAAGGGGAGTCCGGAAGAAAACAGGCTAGCATAAGATCAAGAGGAGTATGAGGCTCTTGCTAAATGTCATGGCAATACTATACAATGGACTCCCACACCCTAAAGGAGAAAATTTCGGCATAGGCACCAAATGTAAATAAGGTGCTAACTAGGGTACCCATGTAAGGTGAAGCTCTACCACTCACATCATGCCACTTCTAAAGCAACAAGAAGGTTCCGTGACATAATAGAGTGGGTTCGTACCTAAGGTAATGGTGACATGGTCATAAGGTCATGCAAAATGCAAATGTTGGTGAACCTAACCTATATGCCAGTATAGACGTTATACCTGATATCAGTATGAACGGGTCAATCCAATGGCTGAAACGACACTGAAAATGGTCTTCTACATCACAAACTATGTCAGAAACGGTCCAAAATGGTTAGAAACTGTCAAAACTATAGGAAAGGGGGTAAAAATTTTCAAATATTTGAAAATTTTTCTATGAATAGTAAAAAATATAAATCGTTTGAAACTTTTACCCATTGGAGCTCTGATATTCAACTGCAAATTCCAAGAGATCCAGCCGGCGGAATTCACAACCATTTCTTCCAGGTAGTTACTCATGCTCTCCTCATGCATTTCAATATAATTTTTGTTGATTTTCATGGTAAAATGAGGTAGTTCAGGCCAATTCTACATGAGCGTTGCGGCCCATGTGGGTATCGAAGCTTTTTCCACGTATAGGGCTGGCTATATGTGGAAAAGGGGCTAGAAACCGCGTACATACGTGGCTGTTTGCAAAATAGTCGCGTATGATGCTGCGCAAGTGGATTTACAAGAATCTAATGGACAAAACTATATATAAACAAGACAAGCATACTATATATCATGGTGTTAGATCTATTCTAGCATATATAATCAATAATGTAAAAGAATTTGACATATTCCAATGGATACAATATTCAATCAAATACACATCATTGGACAAGGAAAGATAGTTCTTATTAATATAAATCAGAGATTACAAGATAGATACAACCTCTGACGGCACGTCTGTGAATCGGACAAACTGAATCCCCCACTTGGGCCTCCACCACCTCAATCCTCCATCTCACGATAGCAAGCTCACTAGCAAAACACAAGCTTGGGAAGAACACAACAGTGCTCCAAAGGGACAAAGGGATGCAGACTCAAGCATAAATTATGGCAACAATGGACTATAGTTTCATTGCTTTCAATCTCTCTATATCTATCTCTCTATATGCCTTCAATGTACCAAGGGGTTCCTTATATAGCTTCACAAGGGATAATGAAGGGTCGAATCCAAGCGATATCAAGGCATATGGAAGGTCAGGAGTCAAATGAGTCAGATCCATGTCAAGGAAAACTCCAAAATGATTTGAACTATGCACACATTCCGATGTACACGGATACAGGGGTCAAGCTCACATATGTACGTGGTTATCGGGGAAAAATCCATGTATATCATCTTTTATATAGTTTTAGGGATGATCAAGGAAACATCAAAGGATAAAATATGGTACATGGGGTCTAAAGAGTCTGCAGCGGGACAGGGGAAGGCCATACAAAGTGTGATTCACCTAGAGTGGTGAAATATGCTATAACATATATATGTGAAAATCCCAGTAAAAACCGTGTGTACATGTGACTGTGAAGCCAAAATTCACGTACAGGAAGAAAAAGAGATAAAAAAAAGGTAAAACAGACAAGCTAAGACAAAATTTACTCCTATCAGACACTACCAGGAAAACATGCCCCCATACTTGACTCAGAAACTGAGAAATAAGAGCAATTCAAGAACATTGAATGCTGATAAAACCCCCCAAAGGAAATGACTAGGAACTCCCCAGTATGGTCACCAATTCTATTACGGAGAAAACTTCCTATGGCTTGGGGTACCACAAAAGACAAAATAACCACATAAATCAATCCTTTCCCATATGAAAGAGAAACCAAATATCTAACACTAAAGGATCTCAAAACATACCTTATTCCAGATGTTTGATGTAGATCCCTGTTGAGCTTTTCCACTCTCGCTTGCATAAACAATTTTCTCTCTCAACATTCAACAAACAAGACAAGCATTCTATATGATGGTGTTAGACCTACTCTAGCATATATAATCAATAACATATAAGCATTTAAAAACATCCATGGATTCAATACTCATTTAAATACACATTATTGTACAGGAAAAGATATTTCTATTAATATACAAAACAGAGATTACAATAGTGACAATCTCTGTCGGCACATCTGCGAATCGAAGAAACTGAGTCCTCCACCTGGGGCTCCACCACTTCAATCCTCCGTCTCTCGATAGAAATCTCACAAGAAAAGGTAAGCTTGGGAAGAACACAAAGTGATCCAAGAGAAAAATGGATGCATACTCAAGTATAAGCTATGGCAACAATGGACTATAGTTTTCTTGCTCTTCAATTCCACCCCTTTCAATGTATCCAAAGCATTCCTTATATAGTGCTTGAATGCGATAATGGAAGGTCAAATCTGAGCAATCTCAAGGCATATGGAAGGCCAAGAGACAAGTGACTTAGATCCACATCAAGGAAAACTCCAAAACTATTTGGCCTTTTGCACACATCCCGATGTATGTGGGTTTGAGGTTCAAATCCACGTATATACGTGAGAATAGGTTTAAAAGTCGCGTATATCAAATAAGACATGTTTTTAGGGTTGATCTTGGAAACATTAAAGGTACAAAAATGGTCCATGGGGTCCAAAGAGTCTGCAAAAGGATAGAGAAGGCCATTAAGGTGTGATCCACCATGTGTGGTAAAA
Source organism: Pseudotsuga menziesii (assembly GCA_001517045.1). Taxonomy (NCBI): domain Eukaryota; kingdom Viridiplantae; phylum Streptophyta; class Pinopsida; order Pinales; family Pinaceae; genus Pseudotsuga; species Pseudotsuga menziesii. The sequence goes on from LPNX010211480.1 coordinate 112,443, forward strand.
TCAGTTGTAACACACAATATCAAAATAAGCAAGTTATGAACACACATATAGGTTACTTCAGTGAAACATGGAAATGCTCATCCACACATAACAACATGACACCATCTTGTCTCCAAATATTTTCTTTATTTCAATGAAAAATATATCAACATTACATCAGCAACAACTCTTCAATCCAACTCTAACAAGCTTGAAAAGGAAGAAAATATGCTTTATTTATAGCTAGATTGGCCAAGAGGGGTGCATGCCTGATTGAAAGAGAGATTGAAGATGATAGAGAGTCAAGACGAGCCGGATCTAATGATGAACTGAGTATGATCTGATGATGAACTAAGTCTAACTGGACTATATTTTCAAATCAGAGTGACACCTCACTCAGTGAACTGAACCAACCAACAAATAACTCCTAGCTTGATCCACACATGTGGAGGAGAGAGAAGGGATGGCACAACCCTAGATCTGCATGAGCCAGTTAAGCTCCTCTTCATCCCTGATCATGCCTTCAGTCAAGGAGTGGTAAATCCTTATTAATTTGAAGTCGATGAGACTGGCTTTAGTCAAATTGGAGCAAAATCCACTGATTTAGGAATTTGGATTTGCTCCATTATTTAATTCATTTTTAATTAAATTAATTAATATTTGAATTTTTTTTCTCACTTGAGTGATGGACAAATCACTCAAAACTTACGAAAAGTGGCTTTATGGTTTTACCGGGTGCTCTGAGTTAGAAACTGAGCACCCCCATGATTGAATATGACTTTTAACCCCACTTTTATTACAAAACCAATTTTTCCAATTAGACTATTAAAAAATAGCCTAAGTTTTGTGGAAAAATTAAAATTAAAATTAAAAAAAAAAAAAACCTAGGGGGGTTTAGCACATGTTCATATGACTCCACCATAATTCCTAGCATGTGTATACATTGACACATAGAATCTAATAACCTCAATAGCCCTAAATGCCAAGCCGGCCACCCCAACATTGGAGGTATTGAGTGAAAAACTTAGAAATTATCAGTCGTTTATTCAACAACCAATAATAACCAAGGAAGAAAAACACTCTAGGCTGATCGGATTGACAAATAAAGTCCAAGAGACCGAGTCTTTTACAGACCCTACCATGCTAGAAAATTTTGTTACAAATCCCCCAAGAGGGTATCAACATGTGGTAGATAAAACAAACACTTCCTAGAAGCAAGTCTGAAGGTCTTCTGAAGTCTGAACAAATCATCTTTGTCCGGTTCATTAGGCTCACTTGATAAAAAACCACTAAGTACAACTTAGGCAGTAACATGTTGGAAGCCCAAGCCCACCTGAAAGGGGTTGTGTTCGGTTGAGCCGCAGATGGCATAGTTATAGATATGTTGTACATAGGGGAGGCTCTCATCCCATTTGCATGGATGCTTTGAGTTGTACATGCACAAAATGTGTATGATCATCCTATTGATGACCTCTGTCTGGACATTAGTCTGGGGATGGAAAGATGTGTACTTTGTGATCTTGGTGTCTAGCATTGACCATAGGCTAGACCAGAATGTACTAAGGAACTTGCTATCCCAATCTGAGATTATAAACTGTGGGATCCCAAAGCGTACCCACACTCGTTCAAAGAAGAGTTTAGCAGTGGATTCTTCTTTGATATTATTCTTACAAGTCGCCATTATGTCCATCTTTGAGAATCCATCGATGACCATGAACACACAGTCGTTGTCGTTCTTAGTAGAAGGAAGGACCGACATGTAATCCATGGATATGGATTCCAAAGGTTAACTAGGGGTATACAACAGAGTATAGAGGCCTTGCTTCTTGATGGATGATTTGGTAATGGCGCAAGTAGTGCAAGATTGGATATACTTCTCGACGTCTTGTTGAAGGTTCAACCAATAGAAATACTTCTATAGTACTGCCACTATTTTCTCAACCCTGAAATTCCCAGCAACCCAACTGTAGTGCGCTTCCCAGAACATCTTGGCATGCTCGCTTGAAGGAACACAAAGGTGTCCCATGTGACATAGCAGTGCATCCTGGAGGTGAAAATTTGGAACTTGGTTTCCCTCCAAGAGCGTCCTATATGTGTGGCTGAATTCTAGGTCGCTCTTGTAGAGAAGCATCCAATCAAAAGTCTCATGCCCCAAATATTTGAGCATAGTGGTTATCGCCATGATTGGTGGTCGGCTGAGGCAGTCTGCAACATTATTGGTGCTTCCCTTCTTGTACTTGATGTTCAAATGAAACTGTTGTAGATACATGGACCAATTTTGATGGCGATCATTTTGTAACTTCCCTTATGTATGTATGAATTGTAGGGGTCGGTGGTCTATGTGGATGATCGTTTCCTTCCCCAAATGTAATGCTTCCATTGTCGACAAGCCTGTACAATGGAATACATCTCTTTTTCATAAGTGGGATATTTGTGGACAGTTTCAAATAGTGCTATGATATGTCATTGGATTCCCTTGTTGAGTTAGGACTACCCCAATAGCATAGTCAGAGGCATCTATCTCGATCTCAAATGGTTGTTGAAAGTATGTTAATGTGAGCACTAGGACACAGCAGAGGCGATGTTTCAATTCTACAAACTGCTTCTGTTGAGTTTCTGACCAGATGAATTTTTCTTTCACTCCTCCCTTGGTGACTTGACTCAAGAGCCATGTGATATGAGAGAATCCTAACATGAACCTGTGGTAGAAATTAGTAAGAACCAGAAAGTTGTGAAGCTCTGTTAGAGTAGTTGGGGCTGACCAATACTGAATTACTTGGATCTTTGTTGGATCCACATGTACCCAACACTCATCAATAATGTATCCCATATACTAAACTTGGGTCATGCCAAAAGTTCACTTGTCCAAAATGGCACACAAATTGTTCTTCCGTAGTGTTTGGAGGACCTGTCAGATGTGGTGGAGGTGCTCTTCCCAAGTCTAGCTAAATATCAGGATGTCATCCAAGTACACTACTACAAATTAGTTGGTGAATGGCCACAAGATGTCATCCATCAGTCTCATGAAGGTTGCAGGAGCATTCATCAGCCCAAAAGGCATGACCAACCATTCAAAAAGGCCCTCCTTGGATTTGAAGGCAGTCTTCCACACATCGGTCGGTTCAATCGGTACCTCGTGATACCCAGACATTAAGTCGATCTTGATAAATATTTTTCCTCTTTAAGCTGGTCTAGGAGGTCATCAATCTATGGGATTGGGTACCTATTCTGAATAGTGATCTTGTTTAGCGCCCGATAGTCAATACAGAGTCTCCAATTCCCATCCTTCTTCTGTACCAACACAATCGGGCTCCCACAAGGAGATGAACTTGGACGGATGTGACCCTTCTACAGCAGCTCTTGAATATGCCTCTTGATTTCATCATTCTCTAGAACAAAGTGTTGATATATTGGTTCATTGGGTAGTGGCACACCTTGGGTTAGATCGATGGGGTGCTTGACCTGACATTGCAGAGGCACCCCTGTGGGTGAGGTGAATATGTCCCGATACTCCTCCATAACCTTTTCCATTTGTTGTTGTTGTGCAGAGGAGCCCTATTTAGAGGTTGTGGACACAATATTCTTCTTTCCCTAAGGGAAGATCATCAAGAAAATAAATTTCCCAAATTTGGAAATGATCTTACTGCATTTTTTTGCAGTGGCCAAAGAGATAACGGCAGAAGGTGGTACCTCTAGTATCATGTACAACTTATTTCCCAACGTAATAATAATAGCGTGAGGCCAAGACTCATACACAGCATGTCCCTTCCATAAGTATGGTTGACCTAATAATACATCATAGACATCAAGAGGATCAATATCACATATACCTCATCGGTGAAGGGCTTGATGCTATAGGGAAGGAGACACTATTGGCTAACGCTGAGATCTCATCCTTGGTGAAGACACTCAATGGTGTATGGATGTGGGTGTGCTATGGTTAGCAAGCCCAACCACTTCACAACCTCTTCTAAAATGAGTTTCTTTTAGCTCCCAGTGTCGACAATGAACTGTAGCAGGGAACCCTTTACCCACATCCAGGAGTGAAAAATACGCTCCTCCTCCTTTGAATCTTCTGGTTTTTCCTTTTAGATCTTCATGGTGGAAATGGTGGCATTGGGCTCTGCATCAATAATATTCTTCCCTCTGTCATTCCTCTTCTTTGGTTTTGATTCAGTGTTAGAGTATGCATCTAATTCAGAATCCTTTATCTCAGCCACCAGTGACTGCTTGGCCCGACACACACTTGTGTTATGAGTGGGGCTCTTATGGAACTCGCACCACTTTCCTGCTTCCTTATTTGGTTTCACAGTGTTTCTATTTTCTTGTGGCTTTGGCAAGTTGTATTGAGTCTCCATGCCTTGTCTATGTCCTTGGTTTTGTGGGTTGGGGGCACCTTTCACTAGCTTCTGATTCGTAGATCTGAAGTCTTACTTTTTATATTTGAATTTTTGCTCAATTTTGGCAGCATACCGGTATGTTGTACCAAGCGAGAAGATGTCGAGGAACTCCATTTCCTTCTGAATGTATCTATGCAGAAAACTACGGTACTTCAACACCAAATGTTTCTCTGAATATTTGATACCCAACTTAGTGCATAGGGTATGGAACAGATTCGTCAGCTCATGCACATCTTGATCTCTTTGCTGCCGCAGCGTAGTCCATTGTATCTACTTGTCCTCATAGCTCCCCATGGGATAATATTGTCCCTTTATGGAATATTGGAAATAATTCCAAGTGGGTATGGCTGAGAACAGAGAGGGTTCCTTCTCGTCCTTTCTCCCACAGTAGGTTTCCACCAGTCCTAGACATGGGGGGCAGCTTTGAGTAGTGAAAAAGTAATCGTTTCCCAACCGGAAAAGTCATGAACCAAGAAATATCCTTCTAATAGATTCAAACATATATCTATGGCATCTGCATCTATTCAGCCATCAAATATGGGAATTTCTAATTTTGCTTGTACCTTAAAAGGGTCTGCGCCTCCAGAGTGGCTGCTAGATGCAGATGCGCCACTAGTGGGAAGTCGTTGAAGGATCTAGGCAAACTTATCCATCATTGTATTCCTTTTTTTTAAAGGGCCACCTCAAGAAACATATTGATACGATATTCTATGCCCTTTTATTTCTTTTCATCTCCCATGGGTGGCTGTCGGGATTTGCGAGGCTGATCTTGCAAAGGTTCAACCAGATCGAGCCCTAACTCCTTATACCCCGCCCTCATTGGGGACATGGAAAGAAGGATTGAGAAAGAGAAGATTTCTCTGATACCACTGATCCTGATTTATGTAGGAATGCAACAAAATACACAAATAAACATAGAAACAAATATGCAATGGAAATAACACTTCATTTCATTAATCAAAGTACTGAAACTTGTTTAAATACAGAATGGAAATAAACTAGCTAGAGTGTTGGTAGCTTATCTCTGAGAAGAGATGTGGCGACTACATGCCCTTAGCTCTGTGTTATAATGAGGCTTATATGCCTATATATTATTGAGAAACAACAAAAACTCTACACATCCAAAAACCTAACCCTAGGAGGTGATACACCAGAATGTGGACCTAGTTGGGTAACTTGGTACATCAATTTCCCGGGGTCGTAACTTTGGCATACTACCTCCATTTGATGCACATGATATATCATTAGAAATATCTATTCAAGGACTACATCCAAATCCAAAATGGACTCATTTTTATCGACCATTTGATGCCGAAAAAATGTCATTTAGGGCCTTAAAATGGCTCCGAAAGTTTAGGACCCAAAAACTGCCAAAAATAGTAAATTGTGCTACAATTAAGGAAACTAGAAAACTGAAAGAAACAATGGTGGGTTTCCAAGTGGAATAGGAGAGTGGCCAGCAATTTCCTCTTGGATCAAAAAATACCCTGGGTGTAAGATTTTTTGGAAAGTGGCCAACCTAGAGAGATGATCGCCACAAGCTCCAGCATGGCAATCATTTAAGACGATTTCAACTTCCTCGTGTGTGAGGAAACATTGTAATATAGAATCAACACCATCACAATACAAGGTATCATTCAGGATGAGATAGTATTTATCCTAGTATTAGATGCGATGATGCTCATTGCGAGTAGTGGCGGGATGATATCGTAAGGTTTGGAGATACAAAATGATGTCTCCATACCAAGGGTCAGTCGTACTAATGAGAAACAACGACTCATCGGGTAATGAATCGATAGGATATGTATTCTCCATAGTATAGGGAAGGTCACATATGAGCTCTACAAAGACAAGGGACTTCTTTGAAGTAGTTTTAGCAAACTCCAACTCAAATTCCTAGAGGATCATGATCCATCATGAGCATTTTCCCCTGAGTACTTGATGTGTCAAAATGTAGTACATGGGGTTAGAGATAGCATAAACAATATTAGTGCTAATAAAAATTTAGTGACGAAACTTCTGGACCGCGATGACCATGGCGAGAGCAAGTTTCTCTACATGTGAATATCGGGTTTCAGAGTCTAGAAGACTCTTACTGGCATAGTACACATGTTCTTAGTCATGCTCATTTGTTTAAACAAGGACCATGCCTACAGTACACAGGGATTCACCACATACAAGGAATAGTCCTTGGTGTAATCAAATGGCTGCAACACAGGTGCATGGGTAAGTGCATGTTTGAGATTATCAAACACGTGCTGTGAAAAATCATCCCAAACAAAAGGTGTATCCTTTTTAAGTAACCTCATGAAACTGTGTGTCCTTTATGCGTAATTGCATACAAAATGACATAAAAAGTTTCCCTTCCCTTGTAAAATTTCGTTTTCAGTTACATTTGTTGGTGCAAGTAGGGACATAATAGCTTCAATCTTCAAAGTATCGATATGGATGCCATCTTTAGAGATGATGAAACCAAGCAATCTTCCAGTTTCGACACAAAAAACACATTTGTGGGGGTTCAAATGGATATTGAAATGATGACATCTGATAAAAATAGCTCTCAAATGATTGGCATTGATATCTTGCTACTTGGAATGAGCGGGTAGGTCGTCGAGATAAGGTTCCACAATGTGTTTGATATCATGGAAGGCATATGACATCGCGCGTTGAAATGTAGCACCAACATTTTTCAATCCAAAAGGTAACATGCAATAGGAAAAGATTCCCCATGGGAAAATAAAATCCATCTTATGTTGATATGATGGGAGAATCTCTATCTGATTATAGCCGAAAAATCCATTCATGAATGAAAAGATGATGCTTCCGGCACAACTATCGATTATCTGATCGATATAGGGAGTAGGGAAATTGTGTTTTGGGTAAGCCCTATTCAAGTCCCTAAATTTGATACAAACCCTAATAGTACCCTGCTTTTTGTTTATAGGGACTATATTGAACACCCATTTCGTTAAAGGAACGGGGTTAATGAATCCAGCCTTCAGAAATTTTTCAACTTCTTGCTTAATGGTCATTGCTTTCCATGGATGTAATTGTCATAATTTATGGTGGACTGGATTGGAACCATGGTCAGTTTTGATCTCATGAAAAACAATGGAGGGATCAATCCCTATCATTTCTTCATATGTCCAAGTGAAGACATATCGAAATTCATTAAATAAGGCCATATATGATTGAACCTCAAAGGACGAAGAATTCTAGCCTATATAAATGTTCTCTGAGACACCTAGTTTCACTGATATGTCTACTGGAATGGTTTAAGTAATATTACAAAGATTTCCTTCAAACTCAACAATACAAGTGAGGATCAAAAAATGAGGGTCCGTGACTATATTAGATGAAACATCTGTTGCAAATTTCTCTTCTACTATATGCCAAGGGAGAAGGAAAGAAGATCAATTATGATGGTCTTCCCAAGGCATCTCTTCTAGCGACATAACTTCCATAATGGATTCATTTGTAGGAAGTGTATTTGAAAGGTAATCTAGAGATGGGGGGGGGGTGTCTAGCCAATATGGCAGGTGATAATGATCTGAGGCCATCAACAAATGGTCGTTGGTTGTGGGGTCACTGGTGGATTATATTCCATTGTAAACTTCTTCAAAAGGGGTAAAGGATGTTGATTTGTTAGAAATCAATTTTCCTTTGTCTATGATAGTGTTAAAAATCATATTAATAGATGTATTTTGGGAAGCAGGAGGAGGATTTGGTAATGGAAAGAATCCCATGAGTGAAGAGTCTTTGATAAGAGCTACTCCTATGTCCTAATATTGTGGGGTATACAGAAGTGAGACATTTCTTGCATCGTTGGTAATTACACTAGGTGTATTGAAATCTAACTGATCTATGGTGGCAATCCTTCCTTGAAATGGGAACTTAATGATCCAAAAAATGGTCGATGATACAACCTGCATAGAATAAAACCAGTTATGACCTAGGAGTAGGTTATAATCCAAAGGAGCATTAATGACCTTAATATGAATGGAGACTGATTTTCCCCCTAGTTCAACCTGGACAGCAGGCAGTATTCCATAGGGTTGAAATCCACAACCATCAAAATCCTTGAGAGTGGTAGGTAGACGATTGACCTTAGGAGAACCAATGGCTCTCCAACAAGACAAAGACATGATCAAAGTAGAGCATCCCTGGTCCAAAATGGTACGACGAATACTTTTCCCAAAAATTTTAGTGGTTATCTGGAAAGCCAATTGATGTGAGACCCTGATCCATGGCTCCATGTGCTGTGAGAAAAAAATTTCGCTGGGTGGGACAAGTTTGGAGTACTTCCAGGGCTAACATAACACAGTGTGGTTGGGCCCAATATTCTAGAATATTATAGTACTGGGAAACATGTGCATTAGGATTGATGATGGACTTAGGAAGAGTACTCTTGGGTAGGAAAAATATTGCTTCAGGCATAGGTTTTTCAATATGAATACCATTACTATGAGGAGGTTTGGAAAATGAAGGTTTTTCAGATGAAACTTCATCGAGTTTCTTCTTTGGAGGAGGGTCATAACTATGTGATCTTGTGTTCAAGTTAATCGTTTCACTAGACATCATTCTAAATTCATTAGTGGATGAAGAAGGCTCGTGCAAGGATTGATGATCAATCAATTATTGTTGCGAATGGAAAGGGTCTTTGAGAACTGCTGGGGTGGGTGAACGTTTCAAAAATTTGTTAATTTCCTCATGATGAGGACATTCTTTTGTGAAATGATCACCTCCACAGATTAAACAAGGATATTTTACCTTTCTCTTACCTTTTGAATCTGCATCAAGATGTTGTGGTTTATTTCCTTCCTATTGATTATCAGGTTTTTTCAATTTATTTTTCCCTTTATTCTTTCCACCCGAAGATTCAGTGGATTGAACCATGTTTACTTTAGCGGAAGCAATAGGAGAGGGTGTATTTTTGGAAGGTGGTGAAGGTTTATTTGCTGATGTGGCTATTTGGGTTTTCTTCTTAGAATATTTTTCTGCCATTTGTGTTTGTACTGAACCAAGTATACCATCACTGGGTGGTTCAGTTACGGGTCTAGACGGATCAGTTGTGGGTCGAGGAGCACGGGGGATTAAATCATACAAAGTACATTACTAGGAATAGACCAAGTCTAGGTACTAAGCACGACTAATAGCTTGCTTCTTGGTAACAACACCTCCCATGGCAACATATCTAGCAATAGGTGGCAGTAAATAATTTGTAAACCAATTAGCTAGTAATTGATCATGAATGGGAGCCTTTATTAACCCGCCTCTTCTTCTCCATTCATGGATATGATCGGAGATATGGGTTGATGTGGTTTGACAAAGCGAGGTCAATAGGTCTATACACATTCACACAAACTACGCATGTACTCTATATATTCCTGGAAAAATTCTTCATTTGATGGAGCATTCTGAATCCTTGTCCTTAAAGGAGCAAGTATGTTTGGCTCTATTATGGTAGTTCTGTACTCAGCAATGGTCCGTCCTAGAGATGTTCTCCAAAAAGGATCATTTGGGCCATACTCTGCCTCTATAGTTTCATCAGGTGGTTGATTAATTGTCCAGTCGGATGAGCCAGGTTGACCCTCCATTCGAAAGTGAAAGGTGGTGTCCATTGTAGGAGGAATTTGGACCAAAGGATTGTTATAGACAGAGAAATATTCCCTATTTTTGATAGTTGAAGTATTTTCTATACAAGAATCAATAGAAGATGGTCATTCCATGGTTACACCTTCTTGTCCTTCCATGACTTGAGGAGAGTTAGGTGGTAAAACCTGCAATCTACGGTAATGACTGCTCATAAATTACCCAGTTAGGATGGTGGCTGAAGTTTTCTACTCTAGGTCAAAAAGAGGAAAAGCACACAGAAACAAACCTATGCAAGCTAAAGGTCGTAAGTAGTCTTAAATGATAGGATGGTATTAAGATAGACGGTCTCTCAATAGGATTGTCAAGAAGATGCACATTAGAGGAAATTTCAACTCAAAATGGGACTTTTAACTTTAACTCAAATTCCATGTCATCATGTGTTAACCAATGAAATTGATTTAAATTTGAAATACTGTATAGTTCTTAAACACTTTTTTAATATAAATTTGGGGATAGGTATCATAAAAAAACTACTTTTTTTGTTTGTATTTTCGACATATCTCCTTGTTTTTTTACTCAAATTTCGATCAGGAGAGCTCGTTGGATGTGGAATTAAATTCCACATATAACGAGTACCCACTCGGCATACTTTTCACGGACCCCGCTACCCAAAAAACAATAAATACCTGAAAAAATGTGATGATGACATCATCATCACATTTTTTTCAGGTATTTCTAGTTTTTGGGGTAGTAGGGTCCATCAAAAGTATGCCAAGTGTGTACTCATTCGATGTGGAATTTAATTCCGCATCCAATGATCTCTCTTGATCAAAATTTGAGTAAAAAAATGGGGAGATATGTCGAAAATACAAACAAACAAAAAATTATTTTCTTCCTCCAAAATTAATAAATATTATTTTATTATTTTCTTTTAGGAGGCCCATTTTGAGGTGAAATTTCCTCTAATGACTCGTGATATACCGCAGGGTCCAATAGTAAATGTGGCAAGGAGGATCAACCATCCCTCACCTGAATACCCGACTACCTGGATGAAATGTGTGTAGTAATCTCCTCGAGTGATGTTCTTAGTGTATTTCTCCAAAAAACATGGCCAAGGGTTTTTTCTCAAATGGACAAGGAATCCTAGTAAGGTCTCTCGATATACGCAAGGTACATGGGAGCTCAAATCCATAGTAGTCTTTTCTAATGCACAATCATTCACAAGGGGCCTTTTGATATACAATCGAGTACATGAAGTACCTTTCTATCTACCTCAAGGGTACGTGAAATCCCATTCGATATACCGACGATATTTGAAAGAACCGTGCAGGTCCCAGGTTGCAGTGCAAGAAAAGAATGGCAGCTCCTACATTTTACAACACCGAAACACATCACTAACCTATCACTCAAATTTCTATACAATTTTAGCCTAAATCTATCGTTTATTTTATTTGAATGATTAGTGAAGGTTTGTGAGGTGTTGTCTCCAAAATGAAAATTTAATTTACATGTAATGCACTTTTTGAATTCGATGAGAACTAGCTAGGGTAAGGAAGAAGCCATTTTATTTTTCCTTTCAACAACAGAAAAAAATGAATGCCACTTTCAACAATTGAAATGAAATACCAGATACAAAATCACACAAATAAATATTTTAACACAAATTTTCTTCAGCAAAAACTCAACATCTCTGAATTTAAGAAAGAAAACAAAGCCTCTAATGTGCATACAAACTTAAATTTCACTATGATTCCAAAAATATCTAATTATCCCAATTACTTATGTAAATGAAAAAATGAAAATTCCTTAAGCATAAACAAGGTGAAGCAACAAATTTCTTTTTGTATTTTCTGGAAAATAAAAGACACGCAAGCTCAAAGCAAACTAACTCAGAAAGAGGCTATAAGTTTCCTTTTCAAAAATACAAGTTTCAGAGCATGAACCACATAAAAAAAATCCAAAACTAATCTTTTTCCAGTATTCTTTTCGTACTAATGAAGAAGACAAAGCCTTTGGAGCTGAGCTCAGCAAGTGAGAATCAAGCTCACCAAAACCACCATACTCAGAACATACAAACTCAAGAAAATCACAAAAAAAATTTCAGAGATGAAAGTAATCATAAAAAATTGCAAAAAACATTTTACAAGTGGTCTAAAGGCCTACCTCAACACACTGAAACAGGCTGCACCAAAGTGCTGTCGCTGGGATCGGTGCACTAGGTAGACTGTAGTAAAGCATTGTCGATGGTGTACATGATCTACAAAGAGGCCCTGTCGGTGCTCTATGTCAAGAGGAAAAAGGCATCCTGGAGGGATCGACGCTCTTTCAACTTGAAGGTAAGTGCATCGGTGGAACAGTGTATTTAAAAACTAAGGATCTGCAGGAAAAACAAAAAAATGAACTAGGATGGATTGCAAAGAGTGAACACCACTCCCAAAATAGAGGAAATAATTGGAACAGTAAGATAGATTGCTTACCTTATCAACTGAAATGACTAAAGGAAGAGAAAATAAAATTCATAGAAATATGGTTACCAAAGCTTGTATATCTGACTGGATATGCACCAAATATGACTGGATCTACCCCATATCTAACTAGATTAGACTATCCCCAGTATGGTCTCCAATTTTGTTATCAGGAATTATTCAATTGCTGTGGATATAGTTTGTTCCTCTACCATGTAAATCACAAGTGTAGAACAAAAGAGCACAACAATATCTCCTTTCCTTAAGCAATGAATTTGAACAACATGAAATAAACCATACCTCATACCTAGATCTCTTTGTCCTTGTTCCAAAATCCCTTGCAATGTTCAATTCCTACAAAATAGATGAAAAGACAAAACACAATGTCATAGTATCATGATAAATCAATTACTTATATCAGTGATCAAGGAATTTGATAATATTCAATTGAAACTAACAACACATCAAATATAGGAAAAGGGAACACTTTTGTATTAAATAATGAGAGAGTAAAGTTACAACTAGGCCTTGATACTGATGGCTTCAACCTCTACAAGAAATCTACAATCCTTCACAACTATGAGCATCTCTTCACATACAAGCCAATTCTATATTTCCTCTAACTCAGACCTCAATCCAACAACATAAGGGTACTTTATTTTTGGCGTCCTCCACTCACATCATGAAGGATTCATTTATAGGCCCAAAAACATGAGATTGACTTGGGTAATGGATCGGAGTTCATCCTAACATGTGCGGGAGGAGAATGACACCTCTCCCAAGCAAATAGGAACTGAATCAATGGATGATTCCACAAGGAAGCTTCCGAAACCTTATTTTTTCCTCTTTTTGGTCTATTGATGCACCTAGCAGAAGGGGTAAAGGCGCTGAATTAATTTGTTTCCAAAGAAAATGTAGACCGATGCTTATTTCTCCATTGTGTAAAAAACCATAGGTTCTCTGTGCAAACATGAAAAAAGCACCACCCTTCCAAAATATGGAAAAAAAGATAACCAAGGTGTCTCAGTTCAGGATCTCTGAAAGGCTAACAGGAAATGTGGAATTTCCAAATGCAACAAGCCTATGTGGATAAAGAGGGTGAATAGGATAAAGATAAATCATGTGAGTTGTTCTCCTTATAAAAAATATAGAAAGAAAACATCCAAAAGTAGAAACAACAACCAAAATGAAGAAAAGCAACATAAAAGCAAAGAGGAAATATTTTTCTTGATTTTGGAAGATAAGGCGTAAGAAAGGTTAGAAAAGCAAGAAAAAGGATTTAGGAAAGCTATAGAGGCTAATTTTATCCAATGAGGGTGAATTAATGGAGGCAAGTGGGCCCTGATTCTAGTTCAACTTACCAAAGAAGCATCCAAGCCACCTATAATTCAAATTTCCAAGTAGGAAAGCTCTAGAAGGAAAAACGAAAAGGTAGAAGAGGTTTATAATAGGCAGATGATCATTATTATTCACATTTTTTTCCAATTTTATTTTGAAATTGAAAGGATATGATATTTTCAATACTTGGGATATGTTCCCCTTGTCATTAGTTGGGAAATGTGTTGCTTATGTCTAGTGTAGCTAGTTGAAGCAATTCAGCTAGTGATTGAGAATCTGGACAACCTTCCCATATAATTGACTTTAATGAATCAATCAAGTTTTTTTACAATCCTTCTCATGTAATTTTCAGGTATGATCTCAATATTGGGTCAAATTACTGCATGGGAGTTCAAGAATTGAGAAGAAAAAATCACTTCCCGAAGCATATTTCTATCCTCCCTTATTTATAATTATTTTGATGTATTGTGGCTCATTTAATATGAGAAATTATTTTAATTTGCATATTCTAATAATTTAATGAATGTCGAGCATGTTTCCATCCACATTTAATAGAATCTCTGTATGATTTTCCAGTATATTCATGTCAATGTGTCACTGTTAAATGTCTTGTAGAAATATACCATCACTCTCTTGTTTTATATGTCATAATTCAAATGTAGATGCTTACTTGAATCATTCTATGGTTAATTTTATTGAATTTGGGTATGTTATGGCCGATTCCAGATCTATTAAAGCAGCTCAAAACAATTTCCCGATAGTGTTCGGAATTCCTATGCTCAATTTGATGGTAAATCTAAACATTTTTCTGAAATTTTGAAATAACTTGACTTCCATGAATCCAAATAACATTATGTGAGTTCTTGTAGTAATAAGACACATTAATGGATCTATCCCATTCTTCAGACCAAAAATTCGTGACCCTCAGATGCTCCTATAATTTAGTTGGAAATATCTTAGATGAGTTGTCTTGAATTTCAAATTCTCTTACTAGATTCCAAAATTTGTCAAATTGAGTCATAATATCTATTTTAGTGCTTTCATAGTAGATTGGGGTATTTATAGATCAACCACTTCCTATTGTACACCAGAATCCATTGGGTTCCACATAAATCCTATAGTCATTTCCTTGAAGCCTTTGGCTTAGCCAAAGGAGTCTACCAATGCATGATACACCCAAAGAATGTGCAACTATCAAAGTTGGGAGTCTAATTTAGGTTTTTTAGACATTCCTTAAGCTATATCATATCCTAAAATACACCTTGAGAAAATTTGAGGAAGTCTAGAGATGTTTGAGTATTGATTTTTTTTAAACTCCTTACCTAAACTGATGTGAATATTGAGTACCCTCAAGATAATAATTCCTGGTCCACATGACCCTGAAAGTTATGGCACTTTGGCCCATTAGACCACATGAAGTGGAAAAGATCCCCACAAGAAATAATAGTGTAGAAACCCACTATGATGATGTGGTCAAGCCTTAGGTCCCCCTTTGGATAAGATACAAAGTGATATTGAAATTTTGCTATGAAGTGTCATGATGGATCATTGAGGTGGGGTACTAACCCTTGAGACCCCCTTAAAATATGGAGATCCACAAATTTAGGATGAGTTTAAGGAGACACTAAAACAAGACACTAGAACATAATGAAGAGTGTGAATAACATGCCAAACATTCATTTTTATCATCAACCAATTCTCTCTTTATATTGCACATCTTTGGGGACAAAGTGTGAAACTATTTGGAGGAGCAATTTCTAGGCATCTTTGAGGATTGACGAGATTCACAAAAAATGGCATAACCTTCTCATATGGTATTGGAATTATAAAATTCTTGGATTGTTGGAAAGTTGGTTGTGATTGATATATCTAGATATTATTTTTATTTCCATGTTGTTTCTTGATCTTGTAATCCTAGCCAAGGTATGATTCATGCTTGTGGGTTTCTCTTGTGATGGCACATGCCTTTCATGGATATAGCTAATTGTTTATGTTGTTATGCGAGTCTCTCTCTTCGTATATCTCTTCAAAGTAATTAAATATGGAATGGAGGCTATGATGATGGTTATCTTTGTAGATATTGATCGTTATAGTTGTATAGATCATGGTATTATGTACGACTTGATTTGATGTAAATGATTGAATATGGAAATTAAATATTTTGATGATT
This sequence comes from Pseudotsuga menziesii, assembly GCA_001517045.1. NCBI lineage: Eukaryota > Viridiplantae > Streptophyta > Pinopsida > Pinales > Pinaceae > Pseudotsuga > Pseudotsuga menziesii. The sequence continues at coordinate 128,390 of LPNX010211480.1, forward strand.
GTTTTTGGGAATTATTGGGAGTTGAAACTGAGGTATTTATATATTGATGCAATGATAGAAACGAGGACAATGACATAGAAGAAGAGACATTGATATGGGAACATGGATAGTGATACAATTACAGGGACAAAGATACATGTACAGGTTGTCAGAGATAATGATACAATGATCATTACAGATTATTTCTTTAATTCATATCATGGCAACAAGATGGGGCAAAGATAGGAGATCGTAGTCTCCTTCAAGTTGGTTCCTAAGAATCAGTAGTTGGTTCTCGGTGAGGATTGGAATCCTCTCTACAAGTTGGATCATGTGCATAGGGGGTTGTAGCCACCTTTCAGTTGATAAACTAGAGGGTTGGAGCCTCCTTCTAGTTGGTGCTATAAAAATCAAGGATTTAGAGATTCATTCTAGTTGGTGATGGTAAACACATTGATTGTAGTCTTCATATTATAAAAAACACATTTTTTGGTTTGATCCCATTTGGGTTTCCACCTTAAATATCTTGTGCACTTTGTATGTTTTTTATGTGATGGTGAATGATATTGTTAATGGTTAATGTTACATGTTAAAAGTGTAAAAAGGTTCCCAATACTGATTCAGCCCCCCTCTCATTATTGCTGAATATGCCAACAATTGGTATATGAGTAGGTTCCTTGAAGACAGTTTAACCACTGAAAGGTAGATCATCATGGATAAGTATGCATAATATTCTAAGCTTGGATCACTGATTTTTTATGGGTTGAATTATTATTTTTGGAGCATTAGGATGAAGTTATTCTTTCAGTCACTGGGACTTGATGTTTGAAAAGCTATAGTAAATAGATACACTCCACTAGAGAGAGATCCATCTACGAGTACTACTAAAAAAAGTACTTTTTCAATTCAATTAAAGGGCCATGAGTGTTATTTTGGGAGGATTATCAGGTTCACAATTTGTCAAGGCTATGCATTGTACATCCCTAAAAGAATTATGGGGTAACTAAAAATTGTGTACAAAGGAAATTCAAAATTCAAAGGAGCCAAGATCAAAACTTATCGAATACAATGTGAACACCTATAAATGAAGGAAGATGAAGACATTGCAGCTTATTTTCTTCGAGTAGATGAAATTGTGAACACCATGAGGGGTCTAGGAGAAAAGATTAAAAATTCAGTGATAGTCTAGAAGATTCTCATATCCCTTCCAATAAGGTTTTACTCTAAGATAAGAGAATATCTATATACTTTAACTATGGATGAATTACACGGAATTCTTATAGCATATGAAATGAGAACATAACAAGAAAATCTAACTAGAAGAGAAGAAACTTTCAAGGATTCCAAGAAGACAATGAATAATAAGCAAAAAACAAAATCATGTTCATGTTCCAGTTGCAGTGATGACTTAGATGATGAATAAGTAGAAAATTTTGTGATAAATTTAAAGAAAGCAACTAGCAAGTACAAAGGTAAGCTTTATTTCAAATGTTTTAATTGTGGTAAAATTGGTCGTTTTGCTTCCAAGTGTCCTTATGCAAAAAGGTCATATAGTAATGAAGAAAGTGAAAAAAAATATAAGAAAAGGAACAAGAAATTTGTGAAAAGAAAGAGTCTCTATTCTAAGGAGGATAATTCCTCATCCGATGAAGAGGATGATAGTTATAATGACTTGGTAAAAGTGCTCTTCATGGTGTTAGCACCATTTTTGGGCTAATTAGTTGGAATGGGTCCACCCAAAGGAGTTCCAAGGTAAGGTCTAAACATTTCTATCATATGACCTAAAAGGGTATGCAAAAGTGATGCAAAACGGGTTCTAAAATGCTTTGTAGGACTTATTCCTAAGTCTAAAATCCAAAATGTGAAGAAAATATTAAAGTTTGGCCCTGGGAATAAGATGTGTATAAGAAATCCACCTTTATATTATACCACAACACATTTCAATGGTGAATATCTACAAAAAAGGAGATTGACAACTATAGATCAATCCACAAAGCTAAGTTGCAAGGCATAAATAATTTTTATTACCTTGGAATGAGTTAACTTACAGCTAAAATCAACAGTTATATAAGGATTAGGAAAAAAATATACGGCTATTAAGAGTTATACCAATTAAACTTGCATGAAATAATGAAATTTTCATTTCAGCAAAATCGGGTAGATCCCTCACGTTTCAATGCTAGAGATTGGGGAAGAGAAAAGATCTACGATGGATATGAATTCTGCCGGAATAACATGCACTGAGAAAGTAAGGTTGAATATTTTTGGAATTTGGTAGGGTCATCAATGACCGATGATAGATATTTAAAGGTGATTTAGATCTGCGGTTCAAATGAATTCCACTATGTGAACAAGGGCAGGGAAAATCAAGTTTGAAATCAACAAAATAGAGTAGAGGCTTCATGTTTTAATGGCCTAGATAAGACCCCATCCAGATAAATGTTTGGTGTTAATTCCACTGGTGAAAGGTGCATAAGTGAATAAAATTTGGAAACTCAATGGAATGTGGTAGGGACTGCATTCTTTAATGGTTGAGATGTGAGTGTGATTGAGATCAAGGATGTGTATCCTTTCCACTGGTAGAAGGTGCATGGAAAAAGAAGACTTGTGAACTTGTAGAATGGGTTAAAGGGAATATAAAATCACAGGAATAGATTTGATGAGGAATAGATCTACATCAATAATTGTCCACTAATGAAACATGCACAAGAAAAATAAAAGGGGAAGATCAACGGAATCTGATAAATAGGAGCATAAATGAGTGGATGAGATCAACTAGGTTTGAGATCTACGATGGATAATTTTTCATAAGAAGGAGATGCACACTTATTAAGAAACTAAATCTAAGTGGAAAGGTTAAAGAGGTAAATTGATCAATGATGTAGGTTTGTGAAGAAAAAGATCAAGGGTTGAGAATTTATCCACTCAGATAAGTTAGGGTCCCTTTATCATCTGAACATGTGAGTTAAAGGTTGAAAATGGTTGACAGTGAGGATGAATAAAAGGGTGGATTTGTGGCTATGGTTAGTTCCGCAACTGAAATCTATGAGAAGGATACAGATGAAACATAACATGAAATAAGGATATATGGTTTAAATGGGAATCAAGATCAACAACTCAAGATAAAAGGTACAACATGGACATATGGGAAATGTTTCCTCTAAATAAGATGCATGATTGATAGGGAAAATAATAATATAAAAGTGAGGGCATGTGGAACTAGGTTAGTTGTTTGTTTGTGCATCAAAAAGCAAAAGATAGGACTATGCAAAAACATCCAGCTCAAACAAATATTTGGACCACTTTTCTAGAAACCAGGTAGGCTATTTATTCCCACCAAGAAAGTATTTAAAATGGATGAGGTAGAAGAAGTAGAGGTTAAGAATTTGGAATACCATAGGATTGAGGAGGGTTTTGAAGATAAATATTCAGAGGTATTTTATACTATACTCTTAAATGGTCTAATAGACTCGATAAAAACCAAATTAAAACTTCCCAAATACCAGGGGACAGAAGTCCTTGGTGTTTTGAGATCTTATTTCCATTATTTCTCCAATGAGGAAGCCCTAATTTTTCCTAAGTTTGTTGATTGGTGTGCTTATAATTACTCCTCTTTTGAGAGGGTAATTATGGATGTAGATAAGTCCAAAATTATTTTTCCTATTATCCCACTTGTTATTGAAATGCGTTTTCTATTCCTATTGATTTCACCTAGATGTCTAAAAATTTCAATTAAGGAAGTATAGTCCAGTTTTTTAGAGAATCCACTATTGAACAAAATAGGTTTTCTTTAAATCTTGTTTCAAGCCCGATGTCCTATTACAAAACCATCCTTTTCTTGTATATCTGTTCCTTTCAATGATGAAACTCAATGTGTTATAGCCCTTATAAGTCAGTTTTTAGGGTTAGATACTGATAAGTATGTCACTAAGCCCTTAATGAGTCTTTTGTTCACAATTAGTACTGGTCAGGTTGAATACAAAGGTTTGATTCAGTTAAGCCAATCCCGTTGCCTTAAGTTTGATGAGTTTCTAGATGAGAATATCCATTCACAACTAGTTGACTTCCACAAAACCAGATGTTTCAGGTTTCAATCATATTTGGTCGAAATTTTCTTATCTTTTAATGAGGAAAACTTGCAATTTCTTGAGATGGTTCTTACATATGAGATGAACAGATATTTTAGTAGATACATGATCTTTCTCATGTCTGAATTCTATAATGAATTTTTCCATAAGAAATTTCCTAGAGTCTTACCACTCATGAAAGAAGTGTTGCAATTTTCTCCTGAGAAGATAATAGGAGATTGGTTTTTATTGGACAAGGGTACAATGATCAGATTGTATGGGGTTGTTTATCAACCTTACATTTTACCTGAATTCCTAACTACTAGGGTATTTTCCTTATAGTTAATTAGGCAAAAGCTTATTGTGGAAAAAGAACACTTTCTCAGCTTTAAAAAGTCCTCTGAAATCATATTCATATGGGTTGTTTGGCACATTTATCATAAAGAATAGGTCTCCTTTGCCAATGGCATAAATTTTATTGAAATAAATGGGGTTTTAGATAGATGTTGTCGTTAACTATGATCCACATAACATCATATCTATGAGAAGAAAAGTAAACAAGAAAAATCCTTTTGAACATCATGAGGTCTCTATTATGCTTGAGACTACAAATTGGCTAGATTAACCTCATGAGACACATAGGGATCAAGACATGCAACATGGTTCTACATCATAAGTGAAGGAAGTCAGCTCCACACAACCTTACACTTCAAGAATGGTTCCATCGAACAAAAGGATCACACCAATATCCATTTGTTCTGAAAGAACAAACAAAAGATATTTCTAAGATGCCATGGACACATAGGAAAATGATACAACCAAGACACATAAGAAGCAAAAAATTGAAGAAACAGGGAAACTAGTGGAAGTAACAGATGCCAAGGGTAAGAAGAAGCATGTGAAGGTTAAAGGACCTGCATATGAATTTAAGGATTTTTTTTTTTTGAAACACCTACAGACTCCTCTTCCCAATTCAATACTAGAGCTGAATTATTTGATAAGTATAGAGATGATAAGGAAGTGGCTTCAGATGAAGCTTTGAAATTATATGCATATGTCAGGAATATTTCTAGTAAGGATGTATCCCTAATGAGTGTCAGGGATCTTATTTGAAATACATTGAACCTAGAAGTAGCAACTAAGAACAAAGTTGTTGAGATGAAGATGAGTTTAAAGAATATTCCAATTCTTGACATGATCCACCTACACAAACATACTGGTGATATCATTTATACAAATCTATTGAAATAAACATTGAAGGTGTCCAGGCTGTAGTCTAGCAAAATTAAAATTGAGAACCATCTCAGGCAGGAAAAGTAGAAAACAAGGCTCACCAACAACATATTAAAAAAATGCAAGTTGATTTGTTTGTTATTGACAGGCAAGAAGACAATGGGAATGCAACACAAAAGTTATTGAATGAGAAGCAAAACACCATTCAACTGTTAAAAAAAAATCTAAACATTCCCTCTACTTAGCTCATACAGGATTCATAGCTAACAGATTTGGAAAAGGAGAAGGAAACATTGATTGGTGTATTAAATGACTACAAGGAAAAGCTATTGAAATTTGCAAAGGATAAGAAATAATGGGAATGAGACATGTCTCTTTTGGTTGAAAGTGAGAAGAATCTTAAGAATAAATATGATGAATTGGAGAAGAGGTTGCAAGAAAAAATAAAATGAACCAGAAGTCACAATAATTTCACCGACTATAGAATCAAGTGCACAATTATTGTTCAGGATATGTCACAAGTCAGTTTAAAGGAGATGGAGATTATTGGATTAAGAAATTAGAAAAAGAATATAGAAAATATAGCTTTGAAAAGGGATCAAGAAAGGAAATATTGGGAAGCTAAATGAAAAGATTTACATTACAAAAATGATAAGCTAGTAAAACAAGTTACAGGGAAATCGCCTGTACAAGGAGTTAAGCACATAATTTGGGATGTGCTTATATCTAAGGCAAATAAATTGAGGCCTTATATGGACTACATTTTAGACAAAGAGATTGTGATACAATCAACCAAGCAAAGTGTGATAGTTGTGAAAGAGAGATTGAATAAGAAGCCCATAGATTATGCTAAAAACACCATTGATTTTCCCAATGATTTGAAATAATAGGAATCAAAAGAAACTAATATCAAAGACATAATTTATTTTATTACTTGGGAAAGGAAATTTGTGAATAAACACTAGCACTTGGACACCGTTGAAGCAAAGAATGGTATCATGACACATCAAGTGAAGTTGTTCATGGATATGTTTGATCCATTGTTTAAAAAAGGACTACCTTTCTTCTGGGAAGAGAAAGGTAGTATGATGTCCCAAAATGAGTATCAGGATCATTTGATTGAGAGCAGGCCATATTATAAAACATTTGCATATATGCAGCTGTCATTATCAGGAAAATCAATTGTGGACAAGCTAGAATATGACTTTGAGATGATATTTTCCTTTAAATCCATGTGAGCATGCCTACCAGACTTTTCATATGGAGACCACATGGATATGTGAGTATTAGATAAATAAATATACACCTTGTACTTACAATCCCTTGATTAGTGGAAATTGGTCGAGAAGTATGGAATATCTAAATATAAGATACATGCATGAAGATTATTGAAGATCACTAATGAATTAGTTCTAAAGTTTAGTTAACTAAGGGTTTATTTTATTTTTCAAAAAATAGTTATTAGTTAATAAATGTAGATGACATATGTAAAGGTGGTTATTTCCTATTATTAGAAGCTTTTATTTCATCTCATGAAGCATCTTGTATAAGAAATAGTTATTGTAATGAAAAAAGAGTTGGAACCCATGATAATTCAACATTGTATTTTGAGATCTATATTTTTAATGAGATCACAGAGCTAAAGATGGAAATTTGCAAAGATTATTTTGTTGTCTATGTTGCAGTATGTATTTCCCTTCTTATGTGAATTTTTTTCATGTTATTTACTTCCATAATGTTTTCTTTCCATGTCTGAAATAAGTTTTTAATAGTATAAAATTTATACTCATATGCTATGTCTATTTTTATACATTCACAAAGCCTATTCAACTAAAGTTAACATTGGATTCATCCTTGTTAGATCCCCATGCTAATGGATTGTTCTTCATTTCTTCTATTTCACCAGACCAGCGCATTTTGACTGTAAAAAGATTGGTACCTTGTTGGTTGTGGAGCTTGATCGTCTAGATCTACAGATATTATTGATCAATTGTGTTTGTACCCCAGGTTTATTGTATGTTCGTCCCATCCGGGGGGTGTAGGGGGGGCCATCCGCCCTAATTGGGGGGTCCAGTGGGGCAGCGGTCCTTCAATGGGGGGTCAAGGGAAGCGCCCTAGATAAAGGGTGTTTGATGGAGAAGCCCCTGAAGAAAAGTTTTGGGATGTGTGTTGGCCAACAATATTGCGGACCCATGGTATTGGGTGACCTATAGTTTTTTCCCATGGTATTTCCCCTATAAAAGAAAACATTGTAATATGGTTGTGTATTGTATTGTATAATTGTAAACAATCTTTGTGATTATGTGAGAGAGACTATGAGAGTGTGAAGAGGAAGTGCAGCAGGGTTGCTACAGGTTGTAACCCTTCATCTAGTTGGATGGTATAATATAAAGGACTGGCAATTTCTTTGTGGATGTAGACCATATTTTGGGTGAACCACGTTATATCTGTGTCTCTCATGTAATATGTTTAATTTGTTTTGCATATTGTTTAATGATTTAACTGTATAATTGTTATTACTCTATCATCCTGTTTTCTAACATACATTTCCTTTGTTATAATTTTCCTTGCAATAGCACTATGATTGATATAATTATTTTGACTCCATTTCCAAATGTGCACTTTCCTTGTTTCAACCAACAACAACAATATTAAGTTTATTACTTGTTATTATATCTGTCCTTGTGAAAACAATCATTGAGAGATCCCTCTATGGAGAGAAAGAAGCCAACTTTCTTTCCTAAAGCTTGGTTTTGTGGTTACCTTAAGATTACCTTTTTACAATTAGAGATAAATTTTGAGTCCTAACATATTGGCTCCATTTCCACAGAATGAGATTTCAAATCTTCCATGGGAGGAATGATAAAGATTTCAATATTTCAAGAAAGATAGGATTTCTGTGGGAAAACAGAAATTTATGTAGCTGAGTACGGTTGTACATTTTCCCTGTTGACTCCACGTTGATTTTCAAAGAATATTTTAGAAGAAATTATGGATTCCAAGAGGGAACACACTCGAGGTAATCCTAATTCTGAAATTTGACACAATTTGGAAAACCCAAAGAGTTTGTTTAGATGTAGAAGTGGAAAAGAAAAAGTTAGTACTTCTCATACTGAAAGGTCTTTGTTTCAAGAATAATTCTATAGTTTTTCAATATTTGGATTTGGTAATAAATGTCAGAAATCATTTATTAACATCAAAATAAGAATCATACTTAAAAGAAACATAAATCAATCCAAATTATTCAAGTCAGCACAGGTGGATTCTAACAACAATAGATCACTTCACAAAATGGATTGAAGTTATACCCACAAGGAGATCCACTGATGATGTGATCATGGAATTTTTAGAGAATAATAGCTTGGCTAGTTTTTCTTTTCCAAGGAGAATTGTGAGAGATAATGCAACTGCTTTAAAATAAAATAAAAACATGATAAGTTGTTGTCATAAGTATCACATTAATTTGAATCATTCTACTACTTATTATCCATAGGGAAACATACTTTTAAAATATTCCAACAAGAGTATGGTAAGGATAACTAAGAAGTTGGTCGAAGAAAAAAAAAAGAGCTTGGCATACAAATCTGAAATATGCTTTGTGGGAAGATAGGATTAGCACAAAAAGAGCAATTGGAATGTCACCATTTCAATTGGTTTATGGTGTTGAAGTTGTTTTTCAAGCATCTTTGGATTTTCTTGTCATGAATATGTTGCAAGAGAAGGAAGGTGATCCAAATCATATGCAAATAAGGATCAATCAAATAATAGAGTTGAATGAAATGAGGGATAAATCTTATGACAATGTACAAACACATCAAGAAAAGATGAATAATACTTTTGACAATAAAGTTAAGGAAGATCAACTCCAGAATGATGATTTGGTATTAAAATGGGATGCACCTAGAGAGGAAAAGCACAGAAAATTATATAATATATGGGTATATCCATACATTATTGCAGCATACAGGGGGAATAATTCATTCATTTTCCAACATTAGGATGTGGCTCGGCTGAAAGGAGTCCTTGTAATTGGAAGGTTTCTAAAACATTACATGTATTAAAGGTAGAAGGTGAATTTTGTACCATAGATTGTATATATTGTAAGAATGATCAAACCCATAGTTACACTTATCAGACATTAATTTGTCAATTATGTCTGATTCATAGATTCCTTACTATGCTAGTTGGCATCCACTTGCACCTAGAATTCAACAAATTCTAAAAACGGATTAAGGAGGGATTTAGAAAAATATTGGAAAAGATTCTGAAAACTCTGCAGTGATTCCATAATAACAAAAGTATAGTTCTACTTTTTCTGAAAGTTTCCTTGCTTTTAAGTAGTTTTAAGGAAAAAGGGAAAATCTAGTCTTGGAGCAACTGCCTTGTCTTTTTTCCAGCTCATCCTCCTTTCTTCCATCCAAAATAATCGATCTGATCTCTTTCCATTACTTATCAGCATGTACATCTCACTTATCCAATTCACAATCATATTGACATATTAGAAAAGTTATTTATGCACCATTAAAGGAATTTTAAGGTCTAAAATGGGCCTCCAAAGGAAAATAATAAAATAATAGTTAAAATAATAAAATAATATTTATTAATTTTGGAGGAAAAAGAAAAAAACTACTTTTTGTGTTCGTATTTTCAACATATCTCCCTGTGCTTTTACTCAAATTTTGATTGAAAGAGCTCGTTGGATGCGGAATTTGATTCCACATCCAACGAGTACCCACACTACATACTTTGGATGGATACTGCTACCCCAAAAACAAGAAATACCTGAAAAAACATGACGATGACATCACCATCACATTTTTCAGGTATTTCTTGTTTTGGGGGTAGAGGGCCCATAAAAAGTATACAGTGTGGGTACTCGTTGGATGTGGAATCAAATTTCACATCCAACGAGCTCTCCTAATCAAAATTTGAGTAAAAACACAAGGATATATGTCAAAAATACGAACAAAAAAGTAGTTTTTTTATGATAAATATGTCAATTCAACCATTATGGTTGCCTCATTTTATTGAAATTATATTGGTTCTTGAATTCCCACTCACAAGAACTTATTGTTGGTGTGTTTTCTTATAAGGCCCATTTTAGACCCCAAATTTCCTCTAATGCTATGGGGGATTTTGACTAGTTTAGTAAGCATGCCTTTTGTCCAATTCAAATAGCATCCTTATTATTTCCAATTGCTGACGTAATTATATATTTGAGCAGCCTATTAATTTGTGATGTTAGATGATGTACACGTATTCAATAGAATTTTGTGTTTTGCTCCATATTCAGTCTCCATTTTGTAGAATTTTGCATGCTAGACTAGTAATTTTGTGAGTGTAATTGACATACATATTGGGATTAATTTCCACATGGTATCAGAGACTTGGTAGTTGATTAATCTCCTTCCATATTTCTATTTCAGTTTTGATGTTACTGACTGGGAGCGCATTATGATGGTTGCAGGGTACAATTGTTGAGATATGGACCAATCTCAAAGAATCATCTTGACTCCATTCGAATTTTTCAAATGGAAGGATGAGATGGAGATTTTTTGGAGGAGTAAAGTCCACTAAATGGATAGCATGGAAACTCAGTTTGAGCCCAATGCAGCTATAGAGAAAATTAAATGGCACAACAACAGGGATGAGTCCTATGATCTCTTGTTTTTTAGCATTTCAAGAGACCTCCTCTTCCATCAGGATGGATTGACATCACCAAATGAGGTTTGGGAGAAGCTTGAGAATCTACTTGGAAAGACAAATGAAATGAGGGGACATCAACTTGAGAATGAGTTGATCTCATTGAGTCCCAACAGCTTTGAATCCTTGCAAGTCTAATTTTCCAAGTTTAAGTCCCTTGTTCTACAGTTAAAACTGTGTGGGATCGAAAACAAGGAAAAGAAACTAGTCTTGAACATACTTTCAAAGCTTGGTTTTGACTACTCAGTGTTTTTTTTTACCTTCCATGCCACCAAATTGAAAAAATGAGCCTGGAATATGCCTGAGCTTGTTGACTTCATGGAATCCCTCACTCGGGAGAAAGATAAATTGGTAATGATGGGAACCATCAAACCTTCCAAAGAACAAGCATTGGTTGTTGGAGATTCGAAGGTGGATTCCAAAGGCAAGAAAAAATCCAATTAAAATAAGCTACCTAAACAAAAGAGATACAAGTGAAAGTCTTAAGAGGAGTCCTTAGGATCCAAGACGAACTTCCAAAGAAGAGGAACCAAGATGAAATGAGTAAGGTCTATCATCTCGCGAGTTCTTGTATGAAGAAGAAAATTTACATGTTGACTCAAATACTAGAAAAGAACAACATCTACCTTCCTAAATGCACAAAGAAGAGGGAAGGATGATCAAATTCAAATGACAAGGAGAGTGTTCATGCCTTGGTTTCTAGCACATCGAGATGATCGACCTTCATCCTTGATTCTAGAGCTGCAAGAAACATGGTTTCGAAAAGAGAGACGTTCTCCTCTCTTTATGATTCGAAAGATCCAAAAATTGTTTTGGGAGATGACTCTATTACTAATATTAAGGGGAAGGGTAGTATTGATCTTGACCATGTCTCTTTAAACAATGTGTTGTATGTCCCAGGTCTTACTGCTAACCTCTTGTCAATGTACTAGATGACCCATGGTGGGTATCCTAAGAAGGTTTTCTTCTTTGTGAATGATGTTGAAATATCAGATATTTTGAATGGTAGAGTCATAACAAAAGGTATTGTGGATCACAGTTTGAAGGTATACAAGTTTTCCCATTTCCTACCTTTCTCAAACCCTTCTTCTCTTCTCACTCATGCTAATGAAGTAAGAAATATTTGGCATGAGATATTTGGCCATCTTAAATACAAGTACATTTCATATTTGAGTGACAAAGACATGGTCATAGGGTTACGAAATATCAATTTTTCTAAATGATTCTGCCAAGGTTGAATCCTAGGAAACCACCCACAGCACAAGTATGAGAGAGTCAATCATGAGAAAACCTATACACCCATTGATTTAATCAATAGTGGCATTGTTGGTCAATTCCCTCGTATGTCTATGAGTCAAGCCAAATATGTACTGACCTTCATACATGAATTTTCCAGGTATTGTTGGGTTTACTTCCTAAATCACACGTCTGATGTTTTTGACCTTTTCAAAGTCTTTCGAGCCTTGGTTTAGAACCAATATGGGAGGAAAATCAAGATCCTCAGATCTGATAATGGTGGTGAGTATCTCAATTCTAATTTCATCCATTATTGTGAATATGCAAGTATCTAGATGCAACATTCTATTCCTTACACACCTCATAAAAATGGTGTTGCTAAGGTGAAGAATAGATCACTTAAAGAGAAGGAAACTTGCATCTTAGAGTCTAAAACATTGCCGCCAAAGTTTTGGGATGAAGGAATAAACTGTGCATCCTATACCCAGAATAGGTTGATTCATAAGAAACTTGATGGAATAAATCCTTTTGAATATTGAAGTGAGCATAAGCTAGATGTGACCCATTTTTGGTTTTTTGGCTCAAAGGCTTGGGATAGAATTCCAAATGAAAAGAGGAAGGAAATTATCAGATAAATCTACTCAAGAGGTCTCAAGCCAGATCTCCCTAGTCAAAGTGGATCTAGAACAAATCAAGTACACAATACATCCTACTTTCCTAGATCAAATAGAATATGAAATTTCATAGATAGATCACTTACCCAAAATATGAAAATATTCTTCTCTCTTTGTTGATCCAAGCTCCAGAATCTTCAGATCTTTAGTTGCAAAACCCTGTAGAGAATGTGGAAATAAGCAACTAGTACATGTGTATCCAAACATGAATTGATCTAAGCTAATAGTTAAGGAAGAAAGAGTCTAAACATCATTAACAACAACAATGTTTATGAAAAGAGCTTTGTATTAATGTAATCAAGGAGATACATAGAATTATATGAGGAAAGAACATTACAACCTAGCCTTAACGTTGAAATATTCCATCCAACAATCCAATCCAAACCAACACTCCAAAGGATGATAGGGATCACCTATAAATTCTACCAGCATAAGAGTATAGTAGTCCTTCCTCCCTTCACCATGGAGAGAGGGTTCAATTTATAAGGCTAAAGGGATAGAGTAGGTTGAGGATAAGGAGGATGGGTCTAAGGAATATTCCCCATAGGTTAGGAACCAAAATTCCACCTCACCTTGATGATAGGGATAATCCTCCACCTCATCCACCTTCGATAAGGGCCTTAAAACCACATTTTTTGCACTTAAAACACCATCGATGCACCTAGCAGTAGGAGACAGAGCATCGACGTACCTTGCATAAGGGAAAGAGTGCCACCAGCGCACCCAGCATGAAGGGAAAGAGCACCACTGGTGAATCTAGCATTAAGGGGAAAAGCACATGCCTATTTAGAGAGGGTAAAAAAGGTAGGAACAACCTCAAATCAACCCATTTTAGCAAAGAAGAATTTAGGGAATAGGCATAGGGTTAACACATGGTTCAACATGACAAGATTTCGACATAACAAAGGATTTGCAACCCCGAATCCAAGAGTTCCTATTTTTTGGGTATTCTAAAGATTCAAAATGGTACAATATGATCGACTTGAGCACTCAAAGATATTTCATTGAAAGGAGTGTTCAGTTTGAAGAAGAGCCATTAGAAACAGTGAAAATTGGAGATTCCTCTTCATCACCACAACCACTGAATATAAGTGAAGAGACTAATGAGTTTTATTATTCTAATATGTCTGATAATGATGATTTGATCTCATATCCTAACATTCCTACAATACCAAAATGGGTAGCAAGGACCATTCATGCAGTTGGGGAACTATCTGGGAATCCTACTAACACTAGGAGGACTATATTTCAATTTGACAGTGCCCTTTCTATGAAAGATCCATCCTTTTCTTAGAAATTCTACTTGATGGTTGAATCAGACCCTCATACATATGGAGATGCATCAGATGATCCAATATGGAAAACAACCATGAAGGAAGAATACATCTCGCTCCAAAAGAATGACACACGGGAACTAGTTAATCTCCCTCCAGGGAGAAATCTAGTTAAGTCTAAGTGGGTTTATAAAAAAAAAAATTCTACTGATGGTTCACCTCTGAAATATAAGGAAATATTGGTAGCTAAATTCTACTCTCAAGATCAAGTTATTGATTACAATGATACCTTTGCACCAATGGAAAAGATGGACTCCATAAGGCTAGATTTGGCCATTGCAGCTTGAAGGCAATGGGAGGTGCATCACATGGATGTGAAATGTTACTTTCTACATGGAGATATGAAAGAAAATATTTATATGCAACAACCTGAAGGTTTTGTGTCTAATCTCCCCCCCAGGGAGAAATCTAGTTAAGTGTAAGTGGGTTTATAAAACCAAATTAGCTGCTAATGGTTCACCTTTGAAATATAAGGAAATATTGGTAGCTAAATGCTACTCTCAAGATCAAGGTATTGATTACAATGAGACCTTTGCACTAGGGGAAAATATGGAATCCATAAGGCTAGGTTTGGCCATTGCAGCTTCAAGGAAATGGCAGGTGCATCACATGGATGTGAAATGTTCCTTTCTATATGGAGATATAAAAGAAGATATTTATATGCAGAAACCTAAAGGTTTTGTGTCTAATGCATCTTTGATGAGTAGGTTATAGAAATCATTGTATGGGCTAAAGCAAGCCCCTAGGGCTTGGTATGCCAAGATTGATGTTTTTTGCTGTCACAGAATTTTGTTTGATGCAAGTCTAATATGAATGCATATTTGAATATGATACATGGTTATTTAATAATTATTTTTTTGTATGTGGATGAACTATTGATGATAGAAATTTTAAATAACAATATTTCCTCCTTGAAGGATGCACATAACTATGCCTTTTCCATGTCAGAGTTGGGATTGTTGAGTCAATTCTTGGGACTCAAAATTTCTAAATCATCACATGGGAAAAATTTCCTCAGTCTAAGTATGATTCATATCTTCTCAACCAGTTCAGCATGAAGGTTTCCAAGCCACACAAGACTCCATTCCTTTCTGGATTTAAGATTGAAGAAGCAAGTTCTCCTCCTTTGGTAAATAATACCCTGTATAGGAAGTTGATTGGGTGTTTTATTTATTTGACTCATACTCAACTTGATATATCTTATGAAATGAGTGTGGCTTCTAGACACCTGGATCAAGCTCATAAAATCCATTGGAAAGAAGCTAAAAGAATTCTAAACATTTTTAGGGAACAAGAATATTTTATGCAGCAAAATATGACTTAGAGATAGTTCGATTTAGTGACAGTGATTGGGCAGGGGATAACACAGATCAAAAGTATACTTCAGGATATGTGTATATTCTTGTGTTATAGAGAAAAATTCCTATGGCTTGGGATACCACAATAGACAGAGTAACAGCAAAAATCAATCCCTTCCCAATATGCAAGAGAAATAAACATCTAACACTAAATGATCTCGAAACATACCTTATTTCGGATGGTTGATGTAGATCCCCATTGAGCTTTTCCAATCCCACTTGTGTTATCAATTTGCTCTCTCAAAAATCAACAAACAAGACAAGCATGCTATATAATTGTGTTAGACCTACTCTAGCATATATAATCAATAATGTATAAGTAATTAAAAGCATCCACGGATTCAATATGCATTTAAATGCACATCATTTGACAGAAAAATATATTTCTATTAATATAAATAAGAGATTACAAGAATGACAACCTCTGTCGACACGTCTGTGAACCAGAGAAACTGAGTCCTCCACCTGGGCCTCCACCACCTCAATCCTCCATCTCTCGATAGCAAAATCATGAGAAAAGGAAATCCTGGGAAGAACACAAAGTGCTCCAAGGGACAAAGCAATGTAGACTCAATTATAATAAAGCTACGACAACAATGGACTATAGTTTTATTGCTCTTAAATTCCTCCCCTTTCAATGTATCCAAAGGGTTCCTTATATAGTGCTTCAATGGGGTAATGGAAGGTCAAATACAAGCGATATCAAGGAATATGGAAGGCCAAGAGACAAGTGACATGGATCCACATCAAGGAAAACTCGAAAACTATTTGGTATTTTGCACACATCCTAATGTACATGGGTTAAAGGGTCATATCCATGTATATACGCGAGAATGGGTTTAAAAGTCGTGTATGGAAAATAATGCATGTTTTTAGGGATGATCTTGGAAACATAAAAGGTACAAAAGTGGTCCATGGGGTCCAAAGTGTCTACAGAGGGACAAGAAAGGCCATAAATCTATGATCTACCATGTGTGGTAAAATCAGCTGTAACAGATGCCCCCTAATGTGGTCAGAGGGGTGATCCGATGGCCAATATACATTATAAGTCCATCCCAGAAGTGGAGTGATGAAGAACCAGGTGAAAGAACCAGCCATCCAACAATACAATAAAAATATCTCTACGTATGACTACAAGTACATACAACAGTCCTGGATACATAAGAGTACAATGGCCATGAATAGGCATGATACAAAATATGACATGTGTGGTCATCGCCACGTATTATATAGATAGATCAAAATCTCCATGATGAAGATATACAAAGTATCATGATCTCCATGAAAGATGAAGATATACAATGGATCAAGATCTCCATAATGGCTAAAGATATCTGACATACACTCGAATCAAGTCATGAGAGCATAAATCTCATCAACATCGGCATGATCAAGGAGGTAGCATATCAGAAATGCCACAAATCTAGAAATTCTTCTACACAATCTGCTATGAGTGCATGTCCTACTATGTGAATAAAGGTGTCGAGGTCAAACATAGAAGTCCATCGTCTGATTACCAGTCATTGATGTATGCCATTAACAGACACAAGATCACCCACTGATAATGAAAATGGGAATAAAGGTACTAGAGTGAAATCTACCAAGTGTGAATAAATGTGTTGAGGTATAACAATTGAAAGAATCCATCGATCAGCTGGCATTGATGTATTCCCAAAACTGTCGATGGTGAGAGAACCTTCCATTGATGACTGCAAGTCTTAAGGCACTCAAAATGACTCTAGACTCCTATCCCACAATAAATGATCTGAAGTCGATGGGATGAAATCCGCTGGTAGGAGGGCATTAAGGCATCCCCCATCATGCAACACGAGGTACTCAACAAAGTTGTATAATGTGGAAGGACTCGATCATAATGTGCACAAACTAGTAATAGTACCAGGAATGGTTGACATGCAAAGTCAAGAAAACTGAGGAATGGCCGACTCAGGATTCAACTTACTTCGAACAAGAAAATAAATGTGAATGGTGACTAAATGTAGGCAACATAGACTCAATAGACAAAACTAGGACATCTCTGTGACACTAGAGGCTTCAACAGAGGCTCCATAGCGACTAGAAGCTTAACCAGTTGGTGGAGATAAACTCAAGGAAATGAGTACATATCCTAAAGTCAAACTATTAACCCAACCAACAGATGTGATATATAGTTCTCTATTCAAAGGCAACACGACTCAACTACTACCAAAGATAACATCTTTTCCTATCCGTCTTTTTTGGTTTTTTAAATTTTTTTTGGACTTTTTCAAATATTTTGGAAATATTGAAAAAGAATAAAAGTTCTTTATAGTTACAGACTAGGAGGAGATGAGTGTCAAGGGGAAAACAAACTAGTTCCAAGAAATGGAACATACCTATGCTCAATGCAAGGAAACATGTGTAGGATAATGACACTCGGGGGAAAGTCCCCTCCTGAAAAAAATGGGGAATCAAGTTGCAAAAGATATATAAAATGGCTCTGTGTGGCTAGACATGATACAAGATTGGGCTATATGGCTGATAATCAAAGTGAAGGAAGCTGAAATAAGGCTCAATACGGCAGGAAAAACTCATGATAATCCAATTACAACTTGACATAAGAGATTCCTAGGGAAAATACTAGCAAAAAGATCAAGAGGAGTATGAGACTCTTGCACAAACTCATGGCGATACTATACAAAAGACTCCCACACCCTAAAGGAAAAATGTTGGCATGGGCACCAAATGCAAAACAGGAGCTAACTAGGGTACCCATGTATGGTCAAGCTCTACCATTCACATCATGTCACTTCTAAAAGCAACAAGGACATTCCATGACAAGATAGAATGGGTTCGTACCTAAGGTTATAATGAAACAGTCATAAGGTCATGCAAAGTGCAAACGGATGTGAAATCTAACCTATATGCCTATTTAGATATAATACTTGAAATCGGCACAAACAGGTCAAAACCACATTCAAACCGCGCTCAAAACGGACTCCTACATCATCAAATTAGTCCAAAATGGTTAGAAACGGTCAAAACTATAGAAAGTGGGTAAAAATTTTCAAAAAATTTCTAGAAATAGTAAAAAATTTAAAAAATCCATATCATTTGAAATTTTTACCCATTTGAGCTCAAAACTTCCAACGTGAATTTTGGGAGCATCGTCCAGCGAAATTCAACACCGTTTGATCTAGGTAACTCCTCATGGCCCGCTATTCCTATTTCATGCAATTTTTTAAGTTTTCATGGTCCAATTCATTTTCTAGGCCATCCTAAAGTGTGTGTTTCATCCCATGCGGGTATCAGGGTTTTTTCCATGTATAGGGCTGTCCATACGTGGAAAAAATGCCCAAACCCACATACATACATGGTTGTTTTGCAAACAATCGCATATGCAATGTTAGTTTTTCAACATTAAGCTAGAATTATGTTAGGATCTTTACTGAGAGAATAACAAGTACAATAATCAAACACAAGAGACAATGAACACAGTGTTTTTCATCAGGGAAACAATAAATGGAGAAAACCCCGCAACTTCCTCAGAGATAGAATCAGCACAAGATTTAAAACCCCAAAATAGTAAGATGCACTCCTGACAGCAGTAATATTCTTCTTGTCTAGCCCCAGTGTCTTCTCCTTCCTCAACTATGTGCTACACTTGAGTGTGTGTGTGATGTATGCTAAATAAAGACCCTAGCTCTCTATTTATACTAATCTCAACATGAATAAAACCCTACTAGGGCTGACCTCTACTAGGAGAGTCTAATAACCTTAGTGCCCCAAAACTGCAGGGACTTTAACCCTTACACAATCAGAGGGTTATCGACTATGACTTGACATGAATTGTTTACATTATTGATTCTCCTGATTGGAACTATTAATTCTTGCACATGATCTAGGAACTAAGAATCAATCTCATGAAAGAATAATCAACAAATACTCATGAAATGGTGTTAATCGAAACCAGAATTGGTTTCCTCTCTGTATATTTAATAAACAATGAATGGTTACAATACCAATGTCAAGCAATAGCTTAACTCCATGAAGAATTTGAATACCTAAGGAGACAATTCGAATTCAGTGAGTGAGTCTAGCTTAACTGACTCTTAGCCATTCAATCACACTCAGTTAACCACTTGACCAAAACCCTAATTGACTCACCAAACCCTAACTGAAGTCAGAGTGCAATAAATGACTAAATATCAACTAAAGGAGATCAAACACATGTCATAGCAAGCCAACCATCAAGTGCTAGTGCTCCATGACTTCAATGAACCCCGATGAGGTTAACTGAAGCTGAACTGACCATCAGAAGTTGGTGGAGGTGCCCTGTTGACTCCATATCATTAAATAATAATAAATAATCATTAAATAATATATTTAATGAGAGGAGGTTCCTTAACTGACTCGTTGAACTGATTGTAACCACCAGTTAGCAATTAGGTGCATTAATATCACTCAGATCACCCCCAAAGTGTTATAGTTAGCCTCCTTGACTATAGGAGAAGGCTAAGTTAGCCTCCTTGACTGTAGGAAGGTGTGGGTGTGACTGGATGATGGCAATTAATTCTCCACTAATGTCAATTAATGTCAATTATACTTAGGATAGTGGTTTAACTAGGCCAATTTGACCAAAAAGAGTGTGTATGATGGTAAATGTCTCCAACACCCCCCCTTAAGCTATACTCAGGAAGAGTTAGAAAACATAGATGCATAAAAATGGTAGGGCCCTGGAAACAAAGGATATAGGCCACCCTGTACAATAAAGTAATTGCTTAATATAACCAAGGAAATGGGGAAAACCTCATGGGAAAAATACCCCCCCTCAAACTAAGCAGTAAATCAAGAATTGGTTCTTCTATGCAGTAGCATCCTGAGACTGTGCATGTGAACCTATGAATCCAAACTAAATGAATATGTCTGGAGGAATATTCCACTTTGGAATAAGAACAATGCACTCAACTGAATCAGAAATATAAACAGTTGCACGATGAAAACTAGACCCATGTAGAGCAACTGAAATCATCTGAAGAGAGAGCAAAGGTTCTTGAGGATTTGAACCATGTGTGGAACACTCAAGAAACTGATATGATGTATCCTTGAACAGAAAACCATAAGTGGTAAAATCATCCCCAAATCTTAGGAGCAAGTGTCCAAGTGGATGCAGAATGTCTTCCTCTTTACTAGTTCTATGAGGAGATGAGCATGTGACCAAAGGTAGAGAAGCCCTGGGACTTTGGAGAGCAAATGCTTGAGCTCCATAATATGATATAACTCCTGAAATAGCTAATGAATCACATAATAAAATATAATCAACCTCATATGAGGAAACTAACACCAAATCCCCAGTAGCAAAATTGAAGAAGAATTGCGGTACTTGATTTTTCACACCGAAATTGGTGAGAGCAGCTACAAGCATGACTGAAAGCTATTGGATTTTAAAATATGAAAAAAATAATATCATATCAGAATGTAAATCAGATATAAATAATTTCACAACAGATCCAAAACTATGAAATGAAATCAAATCCCCACTAGCAGTTTCGAAGGAGACTCGCGGTACTTGTTTCTTCACACCGTTAATGAGAACAGCTACAAGTAGTACTGAAGGTTTATGAATATGAAATTTTGAACCAAGAAATATCATATCAGATCCAAATAATATCATATCAGATCCAATAATTTTTATATCAGATCCAAAATTATGGTCAACCAAGACGGTAGATGCATAGTTTTCTGCTTCTTCAAAATTCTGAATTTTGGTGCATGCAATCCTGCAGAATTTTGCTAGAAGATCTAGATCATGGGGAGTGAATGTGTCACTCTTGTAATCTGATATTTATTCCAAAATATCCAATTTTTTACATATTTTCACACTAGCAGCAACATTAAAGGGAGAAAATCCAAATTTCTCTTCACTTTCGGAAGCAATTACTAGTAAATTTTGCACAGAATTCAAAGGAAAATCACCGGTGAATGTTTGCATGGAAGTGCTGCAGTGTTTTTATTCAATATTAGAGATTCAAATGTCTTCTTATATTTCATAAATATGAGAATATGATATATCATAGATCTCATGAACTTCTGGAGCATCAGGAGAAGGAGTCACTGCATGGAGACTTTCTTCAATTCGAATTGAATGTGTAGAAGATTCTGCTTCATCTTCATCTTGAACAACTTCATCAGAGAGAGTACAGGCTGATAATTTTGAGTAAAGAACTCTTGTGGTGCTGGCTGTGATCTCCAAAGTACTATTATGATCCTCATTGTGCTTTCCAAAGGATCTGTCCAATTTTGTCTAGACTTCCTTTGGGTATTCAACAGAACCAATAATAAGGTAGTACAAGCTAGGAGAAAGGGCTAGACATATTGCTCCAAAAGCTCTATCACCGTCATGTAGCTAGTCATTCTCATTCTCATAAGACTCTTTTCCAAGTCCAATAGACACCTCATAGAGACCTTGTCTCTTCAGAGATGCAATCATCTTCAACTTCCATTCCGGATAGCTTGTGAATGGGGTGAGAAGAGGGATTGATAAGTCCATTTGAAGTTGTACCTATTAAAACCTACAAATCAAAACAAAAAGGGGCATCGTAAGGTCAGACAGCCTACAAATTTTAGGCTTTCATCACACCCAGCATAGTCAATCAAGCAAGCTTGATCAACAAGTTCTTTACTTGGGGTATTAATTGGTAAGCCTTGGCTTCTGGTGCAGGGCTGGATTTTTGAGCTATTGCTCACTTTTCATGGAGAAATCTGTCAAAAATCTTGTTTTTGGCAGATAGATATTTGATCCTCCGTATGCTCTAATACCATATTAATTCTTGCAAATGATCTAGGAACCAAGAATCAATCTCATGAAAGAATAATCAACAAATACTCATGAAATGGTGTTAATCGGAATCGGAATTGGTTTCCTCTCTGTATATTTAATAAACAATGAATGGTTACAATACCAATGTCAAACAATAGCTTAAATCCATGAATAATTTGAATACCCAAGGAGACAATTCGAATTCAATGAGTGAGTCTAGCATAAATGACTCGTAGCCATTCAATCACACTCAATTAACCACTTGACCAAAACCCTAATTGACTCACCAAACCCTAACTAAAGTCAGAGTGCAATAAATTACTGAATCTCAACTAAAGGAGATCAAACACATGTCATAGCAACCGAACCATTAAGTGCTAGTGCTCCATGACTTCAATGAACCCCGATGAGGTTAACTGAAGCTGAACTAACCATCAAAAGTTGGTGGAGGCACCCTGTTGACTCCAAATCATTAAATAATAATAAATAATCATTAAATAATATATTTAATGAGAGGAGGCACCTTAACTGACTGGTTGAACTGATTGTAACCACCAATTAGCAATTAGGTGCATCAATATCACTCAGATCACCCTCGGAGTGCTCCAGTTAGCCTCCTTGACTGTAGGAGAAGGCTAAGTTAGCCTCCTTGACTGTAGGAAGGAATGGGTGTGACTTGATGATGGAAATTAATGCTCCACTAATGTCAATTAATGTCAATTATACTTAGGATAGTGGTTTAACTAGGCCAATTTGACCAAAAAGAGTGTGTATGATGGTAAATGTCTCCAACAGGAACATCAGGGCATGACAACATGACTCAATTACATAATAGATACATCTTAGAATAATCATCAGGTTAAAATACATAAGATACATAGATGAATACATTCTAAAGTTAAAAATACATCAACACTCCCTCTTAACTATGAAATTATTCTTTCGACACAATTTTCAGCACTGATCTTCTTCTTTGTATCAACTGGATCATCTTGTCATCTGCATATCGAGTCTTCTAAGTCTTCAAGTCATCTTCATTCTTCAAATCTGGATCATCATGGGACATCATTACTGGATCTGGATCATCTCTCGATCTAGATCAACATCATTGGATCTAGATCATTACTTGATCTAGATCATCATGGGACATCATGACTGGATTTGGATCATCTCTCGATCTGGAGCAACATCACTGGATTTGGATCATCACTTGATCTGGATCTCTCAAAGTCATCATAACTAGATCTAGATCATAGCTCGATCTGGATCTCATCTAGTCGTCATCATGCATGTGCTATCTCATCATAGGAAGTTCTACAGAGCCAGCCTTCTTTCATGCTAGTTGTAGGCCTAGCCATCAGCTAGGTCTTTTCCCAGCACTTACATCTGACCTACTCATTAGAAAGGCATGCCCAGCACTTACATATAACCTACTCATCAAAAAGGCATGCCCAACACTCACATCTGATCATGTGGTAAACTACAATCACATCATAAAGGCCCTTTCACTCACATCTGTCATGGAAGGAACTGAATCCTCTCACCATGATAGAATGGCCTTCCCTTACATCTGACATGGAAGGAACTGAATCCTCTCACCATGACAGAATGGCATGCACTTACATTGACCATGGAAGGAACTAAATCCTCTCACCATGACATAATGGCCCACACTTACTTCAGCCATGGAAGGAACTGAATCCTCTCACCATGAAGGAATGGCCTGCGCTTACATCTGCCATGGAAGGAAATGAATCCTCTCACGATGATAGAAGGGCATGCACTCACATCTAACCTAGAAGGAACCAAATCCTCCACCCTTGTCAGAAAGGCCCCTAGTCCCAGACTGAGCTACCTGGTAACTGACCAGGTGCCTCCACTCTCCCGGAGAGTGGCAGTTTCCCTTACATCTGTCCTACTCGACAGAATGGCCAGCACTCATATCTGACATGGAAGGAACTAAATCCTCTCACCATGACAAAATGGCTCAGCCCTTACATCTGACCTACTTGTCATAATGGCTTTGGATCTTTAGCACTCATATCTAATATGGAAGGAACTGAATCCTCTCAGAATGATAGAATGGCTTAGCCCTTACATTTGACCTGCT
This sequence comes from Pseudotsuga menziesii, assembly GCA_001517045.1. Taxonomy (NCBI): domain Eukaryota; kingdom Viridiplantae; phylum Streptophyta; class Pinopsida; order Pinales; family Pinaceae; genus Pseudotsuga; species Pseudotsuga menziesii. Next base: position 152,880 of record LPNX010211480.1, read on the forward strand.
CATCAGAATGGATTTGGATCTTTAGCACTCATATATGACATGGAAGGAACTGAATCCTCTCACCATGATAGAATGGCTCAACCCTTACATCTGACCTGCTCGTCAAAATGGCTTTGGGACTCATCACTTTCCCTTAGAGGAAAACTCGATCTGGAGAACACCAAGCTTCTCCCTGAAGTACTCGAACTTCACTCTGGCCAATGGCTTCCTCAACACATCATCTATTTGTTCCTCTATCACAACATACTAGAGCCTCACTGGTCCTCTCTACACCATATCCTTGATATAGCTATACTTTATCTCGATGTGCTTCGACTTGTCATGGAACACTAGATTCTCTCACAACTTCACACAATTCTGGTTGTCACAATGTATACAAGTAGCATCCATCTGGAGATCAAATAAATCAGACAGTAGCTTCCTTAGCCATACTGACTCACAACTAGCTGAACAAGTTGTGACATAATCTGCTTCAGCTGTACTCAGTGCCACACAAGATTGCTTCCTGCTAAACAAAGAGATCACACCTAATCCCATACTGAAGCAATGTTGGGGCGCGCACCTTAACGGTCCCTAATTTTGGTAACTCCGCGGTTTTTGTGGGAGTTTGTAAGCAGAGTTAAGACTAAAAATAGTCTTAGGGGTGTCGGGGTTGAGTCAAAGTCCTCTTTTTGTAATAAACCCATGGTTTAAGTCCAGGGTTTACGGTTCGGGGTGCCCATGGTTTTGTAATAAGTGCACTATAAATAAGCACTCTTGTAAAGAAGTCATTTTAGGCTTTTGAGGTAAGATAGATTAATGTGAAGCTGAGGCTATTTTGTAAGAGAAGGTTAAGTCCTAGCTGTGTGCGTGGACGACCTCTGCAGCTGTGTGCGTAGAGGGTTTTGGGTGATAAAGGAAATCTACAGCTGTGTGCACGGCTTTGAGGACTTGAAGGGATCTGCAGCTGAGTGCGCAGATCAAAACTGTGGTTTTTGTAAAGAGTTGAATAAAACACAGTTTTGTGGATGTAACCCCTAAACTGGGGGTGAACCACGTTATATCATGTGTTGTGGTTTTTGTTGTGTTGTTCTTTATGCATTGATAACTATATATTTGATAAGTAAGACCACTGCTAGATATTAACTTCACTGGAATTCCCAGTAAAGGGTTAAGCAAGGAACTCTTTGTTTATCTAACCACGAAGCTAAATAAGTAACTATTAAAGTTTGCATTGTATGATTATAAGTGTTAGAAACTAAAGGTACAGTAATATCCCTCTTCTGCTTGCAGAAACCTGATTCTGCGGCGCCCCATAGCTGTTTCGGGTGAGACTGCAACCTGTCCACAGGTTGTTGCTGAAAGGGCCAACACTGTGGGTCTTTTGTTGGTGTGAAGTTAATGGTATAAAGCCTGGGTCTGCCCTATAGCCCAACAAATTGGTTCCGTTGCAGGTTGAACTCAGTATCTTCTCAAGAGGGGTTTACGTCATACCTCGAGGGCTATGTTCTGGAGACCCTCTGTGAAGGAAATTGGTGATTGGCTTGATGAGACTTATCTAAAATTCGCTGAGGAAGAGAACAAAGAACCGCGTCGTAGTGCAAATGACTTTTTACAAAGGTATGTTTTTTGTGATGTTTATGAAATTTTCTTTGGTAGTATCCACATAGAGTTGCACCAGTGGTTATCTAGGTTAACAGAGAGAAGGACGAACTTCCAAGAACATCAGTTTCCTGATTGGACCCCTGCAAGAATTAATATACTAAAAAGGGTGAAGAACGAGATATCCCGCGCTGTTGATTTCTGGACAACATGAACCCTTGAAGCATTTGCGACGGAGTTTGCCATCGACACAAGTACTTCCTTTAGTGAAGCCCAGCGACAGTTTTTCAAAGGACCAAGGGGTAAGTTTTTGAATTCATTTAGTTTGAGAATTAAAATGCTATTAGCTAAAAAAGGTATATTGCTCATTGAATCAGACTGTTAGATTTAGTATTCCTAACCTATGTTTGCAAGTGACAATACCTTCGATGAGCAAAGTGGTTTGCTGCGAAGTGGAAAAAGGTACAAGCAAGATTTTGGATCTTATTCCCAGGGTCAGCATACCGAGTATTCCCCTATCAATCCCACAGATTCAGAACTCGAAGAAACCCCTTCTGTTGGAATCCCTCCGGTAACCCCGCAACGCAGACCTGTTATCCTTGAGAACCCGTCGCAATTTGAAAGTAACCCTAGCTCAAGTATTCCTGTCGTAGGTCAGTCTACCCCAGTAAGTTCCCCCCTGCCTACTTCCAGTCCCCCTCCAACCCCCCCTAGATCCACTATGGCCCACATGCATGATGATATTAAGCTCCATGTTTTCAAAGGAACTGGATCAGAGGATCCAGAATAGTTCTGGTTTTTATGTGAAGCAATGTGGACTGCTAAGACCATTATGGATCATGATACGAAATGAGCGCTGCTGGTTACTTCTTTCAGAGACCACACTCTGACCTGGTTCATGAAGTTTTCCAACACTCAGAACCACGCCTTGGCTGATATAAAAGCAGCACTGATAAAGGAATTTAAGAAGCCAAAGTCAGAGTCGCAGTGTATCACTGAATTGAAAGAGATTCAGTAGAGGCACGGCGAATCAGTGTGGGACTTTGATTAGAGGTTCAAAGTTCTGCTAGAACAAGTCAGTTTCACCATTGGACCTGTGTAGCACAAGGAATGGTTCATTGCAGCATTGCTACCGCATATCAGAACTCCACTCATGCAACAGAAGGTTGCTGACCAGCAGGAGGCTTTGGAAATCATGATGAAGCTTGAAACCGCTCCTATCAAAGATAATTCTGGTATTGCTCAAATCCAAGCACAGTTGACAGCGATGGCTCTGGAGCTTCGTGATATGAAGAAAGGAAAAACCGGTCGTGAAGAGGTATGGTGTACACAATGTCGGACAGAAGGTCATGACAAGGAACAGTGTCCTGTGGTAAGAAATTACCTGAATACTAGTGCGCCAAACCCGTTCAACCCTCCTGTTCTATACTGTGAGATCTGTCGGACAACTGGCCAGCATCGCCCTGAGAATTGATATCTGCTACATAGGTATGTGCAAGTCCCCAAGAACCCCTATTGTAACTTTTGTAAGTCCGTAGGACATAATGAAGATGAGTGTTGCAGTTATGACCTCATGAGAGAACACACCTACGACACCTATCGGGTACAAAATGAGGGACAGAGCAACGATGGCTATGGTTACCGCGGTGGTGCATCAGGTAGAGGTGCTTTTGGAGGTCGGGGTCATGGTGGTATGACCGGAAGAGGAAGAGGCCAGGTTGTGTGTTACAGCTGTAACCAGGCTGGGCATCTAGCGAGAGACTGTCGGAACCCAACTATGACATGTTGGTATTGTCAAGTAGTAGATCATGTGATCGAGCAGTGCCCGCAGTTGATAGCTAAGATTCAAGAAAGAAACAGTGCCCCTACTCAGAATATTCAAATGATTTCTGTCGAGCAAAAACCTGCCCCAGCCATTAATGTTGTTACCCAGAGTGGTGCCATGATGAAAGTACAGAACAAGGAGAAACAGCCTGACGAGGCTTGGGTCCATAAGGCCCCAGTGAAAGTCCCAGCATTTGATATCGAAAGAGAAAAAGAGACATTCATGGAAGCCAAGAGACACTTTGCTGACCCCAACACATCAGTAGCACCTGTGCAACAACTTCAGCAACAGTCGCAGCTGCAAGAAGCTTCGACAGATAAAGTAAGTACACTTTCCTCCTTTTTACAAAATTTTCTGAAGCTCTTACGAAATCGGAATGCTTTAAGTGAGTTGCAGAAATTTATTGCTTCCTACGAACCTCAGTAAAGTTCTGGTAAGGCAAAAGCTGTTAATAGAGTCAGGAGAATTGGCAGGGAAATGATATTGAATGCTCAGATAGGAGAGTATGATATGACTGATGTTATCTTGGACCTAGGATCAGAGGTAAATGTCTTAACTAAGAAAACCTGGGGACAAATGGGAAAATATACTCTTGATTGGTCCCCTATACAGTTGAGATTAGCCAATCAGTAGAAGATTGTGCCCCTAGGACAACTCCCTAAGGTCCCAGTAGATATTGATGGCGTTTGTACTATAGCAGACTTCGAAGTTATTGAGATCATTGATGACAGCAACCCCTATCCAGCATTGCTAGGTATTGAGTGGGCATTAGACAATGATGCAGTCATTAACCTAAAAAAGAGACAGATGACTTTCGAAGGGAAAGAACTAAGAGTCATAGTCCCATTGGACCCTTCTCAAGGAGAGAGATACACAGAGCCAGTAAGAGATGAAGACCATGATGTTTTGGACCACATCTACAATATCACAGCGAAGGAAGAAGATTATGTTGATCCTACTGCTAAAGGTATCATGGATTGGCAATGCGACAGCTCCTGCATGACGGATTCAGATGATGGGTTAGAAAACTGGAAGAACAGACTTTATGAGCTGCATGGACATAGATGTGCCAGAATTACCAAGTCTCTCAGATGGCTTGGCTCACAGATAAGAACTTTACCTGTTTTTGATGGTTTGACAGCTCCATAACAGTTTATTGTGCAATTCTCAGAGAAGGTACCAGACTCACAGAAAATGGAGACTCTGGATTCAGTATTCAGAACCATAGCAGCCAGATGGTGGAATGGCCATAAGAAGAACATTCCTAGTTGGAAAGCTTGTCAGAAGCTCCTTCACCTGAGATTTATGGATCAGCCCCAACTGGTGCAAAGAAGGTTTGATGGAAAGAATAGCCCTCAGAAACATTTGGCGCAATGTTACGAGGCGTGGAAGCATGTACCTCAGATAGAATGGGTACGTCAGTTTGTGCATACTCTGGAACCAATAGCAAAGAACTGGTACATGGAGGCTGAGCTTCACCAGGATACTGTAAGTTGGGACTGTCTTGTTGATAGTTTTGTGCTTACCTTTTCTACTAATGAAGTTTGTCCAGCTTTAGATGCAGCTATTAGGTTGGTCCATACTAAGGTATTTGATGATCAATAAGTAGTAAGATATCGTCCTGATTGGAAATCACAAGAAGCTCATGCAGTCGAATATTATAAGCTCGCAATTGACGAGGATGATGATCCACACAATATTGATATTCCTGAGTTAAAAGGACACTGTGATGTGCACGGATCAGCAGTCAAAGCCCCTGAAGTGACTCAACCCCTAACGACGCGGACACTCAACATTGGATCAGAAGACCAGCCTAAGTATGCTTCCAATGGAGATTACTGGGATGAAGACACGGTAAGCAAAGCAACCCAACTTCTCCATGAGTGTCGGGACTTATATCTGATGAAGTTCCTGGAAATAAGAGGAATCATTGAAGCTATGGATGACATTTTGTTGTGGGTCGAAGCTCAACGCCATGTCGTAGATGGTGTCCAGAGGTGTCGAATGTCCTTATTAGCGCGCAGCCACAGCGACTGCTTGCGCCAAAGAAGGAAAGGTTTGTCGAAACTTAAAAAATAACCGTTAGGAGAAATCAAATTCAGCGGCGCCGGTACGTTCTCTGTATTAACTACTGGTATTAATGCGATCTTGGAAAATCTACCACCATCTGGACAAGATCTCTGTCAGAATTGGTGCCATTAATGCACAGTTATGACAGATTTCATGGATAGATTCTATAATAAGACACCCACACCCGCAAGGTTCGCATATTTCCATTTCTTGAGTTTTACAATTGCATCCATGTCCACTGATCATGAGTTCCAGGAACTATTGATAGAGTTTGAGCAGACGGGTTTGCCAAACCTTTTCAACCAACCACCTGCATCTAGACCCCATGAAGAAACTCCCCTAGCGCCGACTCAGCTGATGCAGACACGATCTGCCCGAAAGAAGTTTAAGCCTGAAGTAAGTTCTAAGCATAACGAAGACTGACACAAGCAATCAGGAAAAATGCCAGAGGACCCCGAGATGCATCCGTCTAGTTCAGTAGAGGCTCCACCTGCAGAAGATGAGAATATTGCACCGAATCATCCACTATATCATCCACCAGTTCGACCAGGAGTTCAGCCACCTCAGTGGCTAAAGAAGTTCACATTACACACCCCTTCGTTGCCCCCGGGTGTGCAGTTGGTCGGGACCATGACAGGGAAAATATACTGGCTTAAGTATGCCGACCACGAAATGAATGCTCATGGAAAGTTTCCATAGTTCTCCCCAGCACAATACTTGCATTTTTTCAAATATCCAGAGACTCGCGCGACATTGCTGGAAGTAAAACAGTGGGCTCCTGGCTTGGATCAAGCTGGTCTGCTAAAGATGCTCGATGTTCCCCATTTTGGTCGCAGCACACTGGTGACCATAGTGGTCAAGAAACTGTTGGCATTAGTACATGATGACCACCTATGGATAGGAGACAAGAAAATTCCTATTAATGGTCAGCTCATTCATAGGCTCACAGCCTTACCAATAGCGAGGCCTGATCCAGGGACTGAATTTCCTTCAAAGCATGAGGATACAAAGCTCGCACAAAGCATGAAGGAACGCTTCGGCCTGACGAAGGGAAAATGAGGGTATCACACTTCTGTGATTCAACAACATAATATCCACTTTGCAGTTGAACTTTTAGCATGCAAGCTCATGCGAAAGTGCAGACCATATGAAGTGCCTGCCCCGGTTATCAGAATTGCTGTGAACTACGCCAAAGGCTACAGTTACAACTAGGAAGCATATATTGTGAAGGAATTCCTTGAAGACGCTGGCGATGCACAGGAGAAAGGTAGTCCCTTTCACTATTCATCTTTTATAGTCCTTATCACCCTAGTAGGATGGCAAGAACCTACCGAGGCGCAATTTGCTACTATACCTCTGGACCTGCCTAGCACAGTACGGTACGCTTCTCTGTGGGTCTCCCAGGATAACACCCTACAACAGATGACAAACTATGTATTTTCCTTTTATATAATGAGTATCTCATATGAGATCACAAAAACCCCTCGAATCAATAATGAGTTATTCTCTCAATACGACAGTGTAGCACATTTCAGTGCCGACATGCATCATATTTTCATCCAGGCCCACACGGATCAAAAAAATCAATGGTTTAAGTTACCATATGTAGTGACCAAAGAAGAAATCCTTGTGATCATTCAACAGTGGCCGATGGAATGGTTGAAGGACGCAGGGACAAAACCTACTATTCCAGTTCCCCCAGCTACCAATCTGGGTGCAGGTCCTAGTCAGACACAGCAGCAAAATCCCCCAGAAGACAACGAAGAGCAAACTGAGTCGCAGCAGAGTGAAACCGACCAGGGTGGAGATGGCAGAGACGAAGGAGACGAAGAGGAGGAGTCGGTCAAAACTATCTCAGACCCTGATCGGCCAGATAAGCGAAAGTCACTAGAGGCCGAAGAAGTGACCAAACATTAGTCCCGAAAGAAAATGAAAGTGTCGAAAGACAAGAACATCGACGAAGAGCCTACCCTGACAAGTGAAGAGCTTAATTAGTCTCTGTTGAAATCCACAGAAGTTCTCACCAAGAAATGGTCAGAATTTGTAGCTACATATCTGTATGCCATTTTCGGTGTAGCAAAGCACATTTCGGAGTTGAAGGACTTAGCAAAAAAATCATTAACTGGTGCTTTAGCAAGCAGTGCCCCAGTAAGCGTGCAGCCAGACCTAAGGTAATGGCTGGCCGGAGATAACAAAGGCCAAGTGTCGAGTGCAGCCCTCATATTAACAGATGCAGCATCTCGTTCAGAGATGAGTATGAAGGTTGGAATCGATTACACTAAGATGCCCATGATGGAGCTACACCTCTGTCAGTTATTGATTATGAAGTTAATCCAGGCACGAGACCACTATTCGCAAATGCAGTTGGAAAATTCCATAATTCAGCAGCAGGGCTTCGCAACGTAGCTGGAGGCAGCAGAGCAGAGAAAGAGGGATGTAGAACGAAAGCGGATTACATTGGTATGAGTCTTGGATGAGGCATGTCAAAGTCTTCCTGAATTTGACGTACATCTGGTCGAAGAACCAGAACAAGGATTAGTCAGGCTGAAATACTATGCACAACAATGTTGCAGTGAAATAGAGAAGCTCAAAGTAGAACATGAGGCTCAAATTTCAGAGCTTCAACTCCGCATCACCCCGGAGAGCCCACCAGAGGTCAGGGAGCAACGTCGAGTAGACATTCAGGCCTCCGCCGCAAAAATATCGGATACTGTGAGCAGCACAGCAAAGCTGCTAGAAGATAGTATTGAAGCCTGGACCACCTTGTAGGAACATCCAGAAGTCAGACAGCTACAAGAAACCATTAGGCAGCAACAGACAGAGTTGGATACAATAAAAGATGAAATTAAGACTCTACCACCGATGGAGAAAATGCTCAAGGTAAAGTGAAGCAATGAACTCTAGCAGGAAATTGAGTCATGTAGAGAAAAACCAATAGAAGTGGAAAATTCTATGCAGCCACTTATCAGTGAAGCTTTTGATTTGAGTACTGCTGCGGACACCCAACTCAAAGTTTTGAAGGAATATGATGCATTTGTGCAGAAAAAGACCAGCGAAGCATCAGTCATAGTATTGCAGGAGTTGGTCGAAAAGGAGCAAGCCACCGAAAATATTGTGCATGGCCTCAACAAGCAGTTTGCTATCTTTTCTGATAAAGTTCACCTACCAGAAGAGCAGCAGAGTGTCATGAGATGGGCCACTGGTGAGTCTTAGGGGCCTGTTGGGGCATGCACCTTAACAGTCCCTAATTTTGGCAACTCCACGGTTTTTGTGGGAGTTTTTAAGTGGAGTTACGACTCAAAATAGTCTTAGGGGTGTTGGGGTTGAGTTAAAGTCCTCTTTTTGTAATAAACCCATGGTTTAAGTCCAGGGTTTAGGGTTCGAGGTTCCCATGGTTTAAGCCCATGGTTTTGTAATAATTGCACTATAAATAAGCACTCTTGTAAAGAAGTCAGTTTAGTCTTTTGAGGTAAGATGAATTAATGCGAAGCTAAGGCTATTTTGTAAGAGAAGGTTAAGTCCCAGCTGTGTGCGTGGACGACCTCTACAGCTCTGTGCGCAGAGGGTTTTGGGTGATAAAGGAAATCTGCAGCTATGTGTGGAGAGGCCTGCACCTATGTGCGCAGCTTTGAGGACTTGAAGGGATCTATAGCTGAGTGCGCAGATCAGAACTGTGGTTTTTGTAAAGAGTTGAATAAAACACAGTTTTGTGGACGTAACCCCTAAACTGGGGGTGAACCACGTTATATCGTGTGTTGTGGTTTTTGTTGTGTTGTTCTTTATGCATTGATAACTATATATCTAATAAGTAAGACCACTGCTAGATATTAAGTTCGCTGGAATTCCCAGTAAAGGGTTAAGCAAGGCACTATTTGTTTATCTAACCATGAAGCTAAATAAGTAACTATTAAAGTTTGCATTGTATGATTATAAGTGTTAGAAACTAAAGGTACAGTAATATCCCTCTTCTGCTTGCAGAAACCTGATTCTGCGGCGCCCCATAGCTATTTCAGGTGAGACTGCAACCTGTCTGCAGGTTGTTGCTGAAAGGGCCAACATTGTGGGTCTTTTGTTGGTGCAAAGTTAATGGTATAAAGCCCAGGTCTGCCCTATAGCCCAACAAGCAACACCCTGAAGTGTTCTTCCTATCGATGGCACTTCCTGCCCAATATGAATCAACATAACCCTCTAGGTTAATATTATAATTCACATCGTACTTGAGCCCATAATCAACTGTACCCCTCAGGTACCTCAGAATATGCTTTGCAACAATCAAGTAAACATTTCTCAGATTTGTCAAGAATTGGCTCAAGGTGTCCACAACAAAGCCAATGTTTGGTCTCGTGTTCATGAGGTACATCAATGATCCAATCATCTGACGATACATCGTAGCATCAACTAACTCTGATGAAGCATCACTCAGGAGCTTCAGGATCATTTCCATAGGTGTGTCCATAGTCTTGTAGTCCATCATCCCAAACCTCTTCAGGATCTCTACTGCATACTTCCCTTGTCCAAGGAAGATTCCATCTGCACTTTGCCACACCTCCATACCTAGAAAGTAATGCATCATACCCAAGTCCTTCATCTCTAACTTGGTAGCAAGCTTTCTCTTCATATCAGTGATCAACCCATCCCTACCTGTCACAAACAGATCATCTACATATAGTAGAAGCATCACTGGGTTGCCATCTTCAACCTTGTAGTAAAGGTTGGAATCTACTTTACTCTTGGTAAAGCCCAAACTGGATAGAAAGCTATCAATTCTACCGTACCATGTCCTGGGTGCCTATTTCAAATCGTACAGGGATTTCTTCAATCTGCATACATGAGACTCCCTGTCACGTGTCTCAAAATCGAGTGTATATTCTACATACACTTCCTCTTCCACTACACCATTCAAGAAAGTAGTCTTGACATCCATCTCGTGTATCTTCCATTTTGTCACTGTAGCCAGAGAAAGTATTGATCTGATGGAAGTGTATCTAGCTATAGGTGCAAAGGTTTCTTCATATTCTATTCCCTCTTTCTGAGAGAAACCTTGAGCTACAAATATTTCCATGTATTTTTCAATGCTACCATCTGCAGCATGTTTGATCTTTTAGATCCATTTGGAAGTTACAACTGCCTTCCCGTCTGGTCTTGGGACAACATTCGAAACATCATTCTTCATGATCGATTGGTACTCTTCAATCATAGCATCCTTCCATTCTTTCCATTTTTCCGCTTCTTCATAACTGGAAGGTTTTTTATCAATGAAATCACATAGTAAAGCTACATACCCGGAACAGGATCTGGTCCTCTTTCTTTCTCTATGATTCTCTTTTGGAGCCCCATATCTTTTCACACCTTGGATAAGTTCTCATACCCAAGTAGGTTTCCTCTTATGAGGATTCTTCTCCAGAGGTGGATCTATAGGTCTTTGTGGTTCTTCAAATTCTCGATCTTGTTCTTGAGATTCTTCATTCATGGTTGTATCATGAATTCTCGGTGCTTCTGCTTCTTCAGGTTCTTCAACAAGTTTCTTTCTAGATTTTTTGTAAGCTGTGTCTTCAATAAATGTCACATCCCTACTGATGTCAATCTTCTTGTATCCTGGGAAATATATTCTGTAAGCCTTCGAGCTTTCAGAGTATCCCACAAATATACCCTTCTTTCTTGAAGGATCCAATTTAGTCCTCTTCTCTTTTGGAATGTGGATGTACATAGGACAGCTGAATATTCTGAGATGGCTGACTTCTAGTTTCATTCCAGAGAAGACTTCTTCAGGATTCTTGTTCTCGAGTACTCTATTTGGAGTACGATTTTGTACATACACCGCTGTTCTGGTAGCTTCTGCCCAAAGATGCATAGGAAGGTCTTGATCATGAAGCATTGATTTTGCAGCTTCCATGATAGTTTTGTTCTTCCATTCCGCAATCCCATTCTGTTGTGGATTGTAAGGAGTGGACAACTCCCTCTTAATCCCTAATTCTTTGCATAGCTCTTTGAATTCATTTGAAGTGAATTCTCCGCCATTATCTGATCGAATGGTCTTGATCTTCTTTTCAATATGGTTCTCAATCAAGACTTTTAATTCCTTGAACTTACTGAATACTTCATCTTTGTTCTTCATGAAGTAAACCCATGTCTTCCTAGAAAATTCATCAATAAAAGAAACATAATATTCATACCCGCTTAGATATTTTGATGACATAGGACCGCATACATCAGAGTGGATGATTTTCAAGATTCCTTTTTCTTTGCTTTCACTACTTGGAAATGTCTTCTTTGTATTCTTTCCTTTCGCACATCCTTTGCAGACTCCATAATGTTTTGCTTGGATTTATGGAAGACCTTCAACAGCTTTGCTCACAATAGGTAGTGCTCTGTAATGCACATGTGCAAGCCTTCTATGCCAAAGTTCACTTGGCTCTACTATGTCATGGACCAAGGCTTGTTCTGGATGGCCCTTATTTGTATAATCCTCCTTCTTGTTCTTCGATCACTACCACATCATCGATAGTATTTCCTTTTCGCCACATGATGACTTGACCATCTATGAATGCAATCCACATTCCTTTTGCATCTAATGTTGATATGGAGAGAAGGTTCTTCTTGAGTCCAGCACAAACAATACTTCTTTCATTGTTAGAGATTTTCCAGAGTCTAACTTATATGAAGATTCCCCACTACCTTTTATTGGATATTGGTAGTCATATCCTAGCTTTACCTTGTGAGGTGATTCATGTTTTGACTGTCTCACAAAGGATTCCTTGAATCCAGTCATATGTTTGGAAGCTCCACTATCTATAAGCCAATCATCACTACCATGAGTAATGTTACCTGTGAGAACTGATATCAAAACATATTCATCCTCACTTGAAGAATCTTCACTTTCATATCTGGATCTCTTCCTGTATGGTTCATCATCCTCTGCAGCATGAACATGATGTCTTCTTTTGTTGCTCTTCTTTACTATCTTCTATTTGTTAGGACAATTCCTTGCATAGTGTCATGCTTCATCACAAGTATAGAATATCATCCTAGATACATCTCTTCTAGTGTTATCTTTGTGAAGTGCTTACCTCTGGAACTATGAGGTCTTCTTTTGCTTAACTTGGAGTGAGACTTAGAGTGTACCATAAGAGCTTGGTCTTCACTTCCCATCTTCTCTTCATGAGCTGCTATCTGAGCTTCTTCTTGAGAGCACTTTTCCCATAGTCTGCTGAACTTGAGTAACTTCTTCCTAGCACAGATTCCTTGGATGAAAGAATCCCATGACCTAGGAAGGTCATTCAATGTAGTCATCACAATCTATGCATTTTCCACTTCTTCATCAACTGCTTCTAGTTATTCTTTGATCTGAGAAAATATTGTGAAGTAAGAATGGATTTTTTATGCATTCTGAATCTTCACATTCTTCAGTTGGTTTCTCATGGTCATCTTCTAGTTTATGTTCTTCCCTTCAAACAATTTGGTTAGGCCATCAAACATAGATTTAGGTGTCTTGGGAGAGGACACCTGTGGGAGAAGGTGATCCTTGATAGAATCAGCAATGATCCTCTTTGCCATAACCATCTTCTTCTTATGTAAAGACTTTGCCTCATCTCCCTCTGGAACTGGAACCTCCTCATGGATGTAGGAGTCTAACTCATTTTCTTCTAGGACCAGGGAGATCCTATACTTCTAGGCTCGAAAGTTATCAACTCCCTCAAGATTTTCATCAAGCTTGGTATGATGAGACATCTTAACTGGGAACCTCAAATGGAAATACAAAAGATTTTAGATCTTACTAGGTTCAAGATGTCGGATGTGAAACTTGAGCTGAAATCCTGTAGAGCTGGCTCAAGAGCAAATTAGGGTTTTGCTTTTATGGAGTTCTGTCCACCCAAATGCCTTGAAATTTGTCTATAACTTTGATTTTGGGGAAAAGATCAATCCAAGCCTGGGCTCACTGAAAAATTCCTCTTCTGTGATGTAATGCCCTGGTTTTGACCCCGTTACATTATATGTATATGATGTGTATATTGTAAATGATCATGGTGTGGAGTTAAAGGCCAAGGCCCCACCATTGATCGGTCACATTATGTTTAGGATTTAAATTTGTCACCGATGTAAATATGTTCGTCATCTCGGGGCATGCGACATATATTATGTTGGTCATCATGTAAATATGCATCTATAATTAAAATGAACACAACCAGCTATGGTCGCGGCAACTAAATCGAATGGGGCATGATTTTCCCAAGGATAAGGATGGGGAGGGGGGGGGGGGGAATTTGTCAAACCTTGAGCCAAAGGGGGGGAAAAACCCATGTGTCATCTTCTTTTGTTTTATCCCAACCACCTTCAGTTAATAATTTCTGCTGGTAGCTGAGGGAAGTTATGGCAGTTAATTGTTTTGGGAGTGGGGTGGCAGGACTGTCAGTCCATGCCTCCACGCACACTCCACCCCTGTTGAATTCACTCACATAGGAAATTTCCACTCTACCCACGATTTTGTCTGTTTCCTCCTCACGCACAGGTTCTTGGCAGTTTTGGTCTCATTCAGACATTTTTTTTCTTGGCTCCATGAGTTGCTGAACACCCACGCACTAAAATGTCGCGTCCTCCTTGTTGTCTGTTCATCCACAGACAAAAACAGAGCTATTTTTCCTCACACAGGACCTCCATTGTTGTTCATTCCTCACAGGGTCAGATTGTTCCTCACGCACAGGAATTTTCCTGGCTTTCCAGCTGCTGCAGCGAGCTGAGAGCCGTGCTTTTTCCTCCCCGACTGGCTATGAAGGGCCATTCACGTTTTTTTTGCTGTCTCACTAAATATTGGTCTCACGCACAAACTATTTGTGACGTTTTTCCCTACTATGAGTTGTGCTCCCTGATAAGCTTCAGGACTGTTGTTTTCCCCACGTTGTGAGCCGTTTTTGCTGTTACGTTTGGGGACTGTTGTAGATGGGTTGAAGTCGTTTTTCCCTGGTTTAAGATGTAATAGCTAAATTAATTGCCGGAGTGCTATGGTTGGTATTTGGACTGTGAGAGGAGCAGGGATGTTGGCTTAGATTTGCTTGATAAACCTGGTGGCTGGAAACCACACAAACAGAGCTAGAGGGCTGGCCTTCTTCTCCATCACCCCTGAATAGCACTGGAAGGGAATGCAGGGCCTAAGGGACTGTGTAGCAGAGAAGGGACTGATTCCTTGTGTTGGGTGTGTTTGGGTGTCTTAGAGGTCAGGCTAGTTTTGGTGTAGGTGTTCTTGGCTCTGTAATGAGCTCACCAGCTTAGCAATTTGCCTTCTCCAACTCCTTAATGGCCTGATAAACCCAACTGTGTTGGCTTGGCTGTGTTTTGGACATCCTTGGCTATGTGTAAGCATGCTAGTCCCCTTATTCCTTAGAGAATCATGCCCAGCTCGGGGGTGGCAGCGTTGCTGAGAGATTAAGGAGCACGCTGGCCTATGGTTGGGTGGAACGTTGTAGGGATGTAGCTGGTTGTGGATCAAGTTCCTCAGAAGATAAGTGATTTTATCCATTTTACTCCTACAACTATATTTCTTTTAATGATATGAAATGAACATGTTAAATGCATGCATGTATAAATGCTTGCTTGAATGCATATTGATTCCGCTGTGCAAGATAAATAATCATAGCTGTGCATAAAATACAATTGTAGTTGCGTATGATGAATGATGGTATCTGTGTACATTCCACTGTAATGCATCTCTTTATCAGCATTCTGTCTTAGCATCTCAGCATTTTATTTATGCCTGTGCATGTTCATGGGTAGTTATCCCGAGTGGTCAATGGTTGGGTCGCGTCCTCTTCGCCGGTCAGAGGCATGGGGACATGACAGCATGGTATCAGAGCCCTGGGTTGCAGCAATGGGACTCTATGGGCCAAGAAGATGCATTGACAAAAGGTAGAATTACCTTCTTTGTTCAGCAGAGCAACGGCAAGTTTCAAAAATCGCCTAAGTGTTTGAACAGTCGGAAGGATTGGCGGAATTGACTTCTGTTGTAGTGGAAGGTTTAACATTTTCCCATCCGCCGTTGCGGATGGCGAAGCGATTCCGCATCCTACGTGAAAGACCGCTGACAGCCAACGCGGTCGAAGAAAGACAAATTTTGAAAATTTTTCTAAGTGTTGGGAAATCGGAGGTAGGAATGATCTTCCGTCCACTGTTGCAGAAGGATTCGCGGAGTGAACTTCCACCAGTCAGAAGGGAAAGTGGGCTGTTAGTCCGCCGTTGCGGAAGTGAAATCGCTAAAGCTTCCAACCAGAAAGGCTGCCGACGCCCGAAGTTGAAATTTTCTCCAAGTAAGAGCGGACGTCGGAAGGATTCGGACTTTGGTGAGCCACCATTGCGGAAGACAAATTCATTTGGATTCTGATGTAAGAAGTCCGTCGACGTCCGACGTTAAAATTGTTCTCCGTAAATGCCAAATCGAAAGAAGTTAAGGTTTGCGTGTTCGCCGTTGTAGAAGCCGAAGGCATTTGCCAGCCGATCGAAAAGACTGCCGATGCCGCAAGAGAAGGTGCGCTAATCAGAAGAGGAAAGAAAAGGAGCATTCATCATTGCGGAAGCCGAAGGCATTTGCCGACCGATGTGGAAAGACATCTGACAGCCGATGTAAAAGGACTGCCGATGCTGATCAGGTGGTGCCGCCAGACAGAAGGAGAATGAAGATCGTGCTCCGCCGTTGCGGCTGCGGATGGACTATTGTTTTGAAGGACTAATGGAGCTGATAGCCAATGTACAGCAGAGGAATCAGTGGTTTTGACCGCTGAAACGCCGGATGGATAGCTGAAAGGGAGCCGATTCTGTGTAGGGAAAATTTCGATATTTTCAAGTGGGATTTTCCCACTGATTTTGACTGTTTTTCAGTGGGATTTTCGACTATTTTCCAGCGGATTTTTGGGGCTGAAAATGGAGAAAGTGATAGCAGTCTAATGCGCCAGATTGCACGAAAACCAGTGAAGCCACAAGGGGGCAAGCCCCCTTGACCCCCCGTCACCCCCTTCAAACAGTCATTCCTTGAGGAAGAAAATTCTATGTTGGGCAAATTTGTTATTTTATGATTATTCCAAAAGAAGGTAAGTAATGTTGATTTGTATCAATGTATGCATCTAACATTTGTGTTATTAACACGTTTGCAGAATCATAAGTTACCCTCAAGGGCTGTATTCCAGGTAGTGCGGTTTGATAAGTAAGGGGTGGTTCAGTATGAGAACCCAGGATGGGTATGATGCTCAGGATTCTTATGAGAGAGCAGAAGATGCCATGGGAGAAAATGCCCGAAATAGAAATGATGACATTGAGTCTAATGGAAGGAGATTCCAAGAGACACTGTCATATATTGCAGCTACCATGAGAAGCTTGATTAAATCCCAGGAAGAGTAGCATCATTTGAATGCTGCAATGTTGCAGAGTTTGACAGACTTGCAAAGAAAGATAGATTCCGGACGAGGTACAACAAGACCAGAAGGCAATAAGAGCAGTACTAGGAGAAGGAGAAGGACGTCTAGTGGGTCATTTGATTCTGAAGAATCTAGCGGGGATTCAAGCTCTTCTTCTCATAGAACAAAAAGAAAGAGACACCATAGGTATCGCACTCGAAATGAATTTAAAAAGGAAAAACCTCCTACATTTGATGGTGAGATAAAGACTGGACAAGAGGCTGAATCTTGGCTTCTTGGGATTAAGAAGTAATTTCAAGTGTAGGATTATTCAGGAAACATGAAGGCAAGAGTTGCCATATTCAATATGAATGGAAGGGCATCCATTTGGTGGGAACCCTTCAAGCAAGTGAAGAGGATCAGTGAAAGGAGACTTAAGTGGAAGCAGTTCAAGAAGTATTTCAAGCAGAAATACCTCTCTGACAGGTATTATGATGACAAGATTAAGGAGTTCCATGAGCTGAGATTGGGACAACAGACCATGGAAGAGTATGCAAATAAGTTTTTGGAGTTGTTGAGGTATGTTCGATACATCAGAGATGAAAAATTAAAGGTCCAGTGTTTTCTAAGTGGATTACCTTAGTCTTACAAAGATAGAATTGAGTTTTATGAACCTAGAACTCTTGAAGAAGCAATAAGAAAGGCTAAGTATTGCTATGAGCAAAGCAAAGGTAAACCAAATTACCATAAGGCATGGAAGGACAAGAAGAACGAGAAGTTTGACCAAAGAAAGAAAGGTTTCAAACCTTCTAATTTCAGGAATCAGCAGAAGCAGCCATCTCAAGCTGCGAGTAAACCAGTTGGAGTGACCGGAGAAAATCCTAAAGATCCACCACAGAATAGAGGACCACTCCAATGTTGGAAATGTGGAGGAACCCACATGCGCAGAAATTGTCCACTCAAGAATGAGAGTGCAAGGCCAGCTTATAACATTCAAGAAGCAGAAACAGTGGGTCAAGTAGCAAGGGCAGTTCCTAGGATCTATGCAGCACTGGAGGATCACCAGGCATATCACCATTCAACTGTGGTTGAAGTAGCAGGTAAGATTGTTGAGCAATCTGTTTCTATTTTGATTGACCCTGGTTCTACGTAGAGTTACATTACTCCTAGAGTAGTGGATATTTGTGCTTTTAAGAAAGTAAAGCATAGGAAGTCTTGGTTAGTTCAGCTAGCCACTGGAACTAAGAGAAAGGTCAGTGAAGTGGTAGAGAAGTGTCTAGTGGTCATGGATGGGTTGGTCACTTGTGTAGATCTGAATGTTCTACCGCTCGGTTCCTATGATGTTCTCATTGGAATGGATTGGTTAGAAGCTCACAGGGTGAAGCTTAATTGCTAAAATAAGAATTTTGAATGCATGAATGAAGAAGGGAACCCCATAGTTGTGAAAGGTATTCCAAAGGTGATTTCAATGAGGCAGGTTTCGGCAATGCAGTTAAAGAAGTTCTGTAGGAAGGGTTGCCAGTTGTATGCAGCTTAGATTTTGGAGGAATCGAGAGATGAAACTCCTCGGTTGGAGGACTATCAGGTGTTGCAGGAATTCAGGGATGTGTTTCCTGATGAGATTCCAGGGCTTCCTCCAAAGCGGGACATTGATTTCACAATTGAACTTGTGCCAGGAGCAGCACCAGTGTCTAAGGCACCCTACAGGATGAGTACACCAAAAATGCTAGAGTTGAAGATGCAACTGCAAGAGTTGTTGGAAAAGAAGTATATCCGACCAAGTGTGTCTCCTTGGGGAGCACCAGTTCTGTTTGTCAAGAAGAAAGATGGTACACTCAGGTTATGTATTGATTACAGGCAGTTGAACAAGGTTACTGTGAAGAATAAATATCCTTTGCCTAGGATTGATGACCTCTTCAATCAAATGAGAGGAGCAAAGGTATTTTCCAAGATTAACTTGAGGTCTGGTTACCATCAGGTAACGATCAAGGATGAAGACATTCATAAGACATCCTTCAGGACAAGGTATGGGCATTATGAGTTTGTAGTGGTACCATTTGGTCTCACAAATGCACCAGCTACATTTATGTGCCTTATGAATACCGTCTTCAGCAGATATTTGGACAAGTTTGTTCTTATTTTCCTTGATGACATTCTTGTTTATTCTAAGAATGAGGAAGAGCATTAAGAGCATTTGAGATTGACATTGAATTTGCTCAGGGAGCATCAGTTGTATGCGAAATTGAGCAAGTGTGACTTCTATAGAGATAGAATTCAGTATTTGGGTCACATTATCTCAGAGGAGGGTATATCTGTGGACCCTAAAAATATTGAAGCCATTATGAATTGTCCTACTCCAAGAAATGTGACAGATGTAAGATCTTTTATGGGACTTGCAGGATACTACAAGAGATTCATTGAGGGATTCTCCAAAGTTGCACATGCCATCACTTCTTTGCAAAAGAAGGGGATGAATTTCGAATGGACATCGAGGTGTGAAGAAATCTTCCAGTGGTTGAAGAATCTTCTCACCAGTGCACCAGTACTGAAAGTTGCAGATCCAGAGAAAGATTTTGTGGTATGTACCGATGCATGTGGACAAGGGCTTAGAGGAGTCCTTATGCAGGACAACCATGTCATATGTTATGAGTCAAGAAAGTTGAAGGAGCATGAGAAGAACTATGCCACTCATGATCTAGAGCTTGCAGCCATAGTACATGCTCTCAATATGTGGAGACATTACTTGATGGGTAGAAGATTTGAGCTCAGAACAGACCACTGTGGTCTAATGTATTTGTTTGATCAGCCTACTCTGAATGCTAGGCAAGCAAGATGGCTGGAGTTTTTATGTGAATTTGATTTTGAAATCAAGCACATAAAGGGGAAAGAAAACAAAGTAGCGAATGCACTCAGCAGGAAGATGCAAGAAATGCATGTGTCATCTGTTAATGTTTGCCAACCAGATTTGAGGCAGCAGATTTCTAATCATGTTGCCGGAGATGAATTGTATGAGCAGGTAAAAGACAAATTGCAGCAGCAAAGTCTTGAGAAGAGGTATGAGGGATATAAATTGGAAAAATATGGACTTCTCACTTTTAAAGGAAGATTTTATATTCCAAATGTAGTGAATTTGAGGAGAGTTGTCATGGATGAAATCCATCAAGCTCCATATTCTGGTCAAGCAGGATATCAAAAGACAATTGCTACCGCTAGAAAGCAGTACTTTTGGATAGGTATGAAAAGGGATATGGCTGAGTACATTTCAAGATGTATGAAATGTCAACAGGTAAAGGTTGAGCATCAACATCCAGCGGGCTTGTTGCAGCCTTTGCCAGTTCCGGAATGGAAATGGGAAGTTATTTCCATGGATTTTATTACAGGATTGCCGATGACTTGGAGACAACATGATTCTATTATGGTTGTGGTAGACAAGTTGACTAAGGCAGGACATTTTATACCGGTTAAGTCTACATATGAGACTAGCAACATTGCAAAGATCTTCATGAAGGAGATATTCAAATTGCATGGATTGCCGAAGGCAATAGTCTCTGACCGGGATGTCAAGTTCACTTCCAACTTTTGGAAGGGGTTGTTTGTAGATCTAGGTACAAAGCTAAACTTCAGCACTACATACCATCCTCAGACAGATGGTTAGATAGAGAGAGTTAATCAGGTGCTTGAAGACATGCTTCGCATGTATGTAATGGACAGACCAACCAAGTGGGAAGATTACTTACACTTGGTAGAGTTTGCTTACAACAATGGACATCAGGCATCCTTGGGGATGAGTCCGTATGAAGCTGTGTATGGAAGAAGGTGTAGGACACCAGTGACTTGGGATAATCCAGTGAACAAGATTGTGCTTGGACCGGAATTGCTCAAGGAAATGGAGCAAGAGGTCATAAAGATCAGGCAGAAGCTGAAAGCAGCACAGGACAGACAAAAAAGATATGCAGATAAGCATAGGGTGAACAGGGAGTTCAGTGTTGGGGATCATGTCTACCTCAGAGTGAGGGCAAGGAAGAGTTCCTTGAAGCTTGGAAGTTGTGCCAAGTTGTCACCAAGATATTGTGGGTCGTTTGAAGTGCTTGAAAGGATAGGACCTGTTGCATATAGACTTGTGTTGCCTGCTAGCACTAGGGCTCATAATGTTTTTCATGTTTCT
Source organism: Pseudotsuga menziesii (assembly GCA_001517045.1). Classification (NCBI taxonomy): domain Eukaryota; kingdom Viridiplantae; phylum Streptophyta; class Pinopsida; order Pinales; family Pinaceae; genus Pseudotsuga; species Pseudotsuga menziesii. Next base: position 173,896 of record LPNX010211480.1, read on the forward strand.
TTGCTTAAGAGATATGTACATGATCCTAACCATGTGATAAATTGGGATGTGATTTAAGTGGAACCCTAGGGAGAGTTCCAAATCGAGCCAATGTGCATCCTCGATAGGAAGGTCACAATGCTTCGGAACCAAGCCATAGGTCAAGTAAAGGTGCAATGGGAGCACTACGGACCTGAAGAGGCTACGTGGGAGCTGGAGGATGCCATGCGATTGGCACGTCCATTTTTGTTCAATTCTGTGGAACACTTAGGCGATGCCAGTGTAGCATTTTGTTCAATTCTGTAAGCACTGAGGACAGTGCTATTGAAGGGGGAGGGGAATGTAATGCCCTGCTTTTGAACCCGTTACATTAGATGTATATGATGTGTATATTGTAAATGATCATGGTGTGGAGTTAAAGGCCAAGGCCCCACCATTGATCGGTCACGTTATGTTTAGGATTTAAATTTGTCACCGATGTAAATATGTTGGTCATCTCGGGGCATGCGGCATATATTATGTTGGTCATCATGTAGATATGCATCTATAATTAAAATGAACACAACCAGCTACGGTCACGGCAACTAAATCGAATGGGGCATGATTTTCCCAAGGATAAGGATGGGGGGGGGGGAATTTGTCAAACCTTGAGCCAAAGGGGGGGGAAAACCCATGTGTCATCTTCTTTTGTTTTATCCCAACCACCTTCAGTTAATAATTTCTGCTGGTAGCTGAGGGAAGTTATGATAGTTAATTGTTTTGGGAGTGGGGTGGCAGGACTGTCAGTCCATGCCTCCACACACACTCCACCCATGTTGACTTCACTCACGTAGGAAATTTCCACTCTACCCATGATTTTGTCTGTTTCCTCCTCACGCACAGGTTCTTGGCAGTTTTGGTCTCACGCAGACATTTTTTTTCTTGGCTCCATGAGTTGTTGAACACCCACGCACTAAAATTTCACATCCTCCTTGTTGTCTGTTCATCCACAGACAAAAACAGAGCTGTTTTTCCTCACGCAGGACCTCCATTGTTGTTCATTCCTCACAGGGTCAGATTGTTCCTCATGCACAGGAATTTTCCTGGCTTTCCAGCTGCTACAGCGAGCTGAGAGCCGTGCTTTTTCCTCCCCGACTGGCTGTGAAGGGCCATTCACATTTTTTTTGCTGTCTCACTGAATATTGGTCTCACACACAGACTATTTGGGATGCTTTTCCCTGCTGTGAGTTGTGCTCCCTGATAAGCTTCAGGACTGTTGTTTTCCCCATGTTGTGAGCCGTTTTTGCTGTTACGTTTGGGGACTGTTGTAGATGGGTTGAAGTCATTTTTCCCTGGTTTAAGATGTAATAGCTAAATTAATTTCCGGAGTGCTATGGTTGGTCTTCAGACTGTGAGAGGAGTAGGGATGTTGGCTTAGATTTTCTTGATAAACCTGGTGGCTGGAAACCACACAGACAGAGCTAGAGGGCTGGCCTTCTTCTCCATCACCCCTGAATAGCACTGGAAGGGAATGCAGGGCCTGAGGGACTGTGTAGCAAAGAAGGGACTGATTCCTTGTGTTGGGTGTGTTTGGGTGTCTTAGAGGTTAGGCTAGTTTTGGTGTAGGTGTTCTTGGCTCTATAATGAGCTCGCCAGCTTAGCAATTTGCCTTCTCCAGCTCCTTAATGCCCTGAAAAACCCAACTGTGTTGGATTGGCTGTGTTTCGGACATCCTTGGCTATGTGTAAGCCTGCTAGTCCCCTTATTCCTTAGAGAATCATGCCCAGCTCAGGGGTGGCAGCGTTACTGAGAGATTAAGGAGCACGCTGGCCTATGGTTGGGTGGAACGTTGCAGCGACGTAGCTGGTTGCGGATCTAGTTCCTCAGAAGATAAGTGATTTTATCCATTTTAATCCTACAACTATATTTATGTTAATGATATGAAATGAACATGTTAAATGCATGCATGTATAAATTCTTTCTTGAATGCATATTTATTCCGCTGTGCAAGATAAATAATCATAGCTGTGCATAAAATACAATTGTACTTGCGTATGATGAATGATGGTATCTATGTACATTCCACTGTAATGCATCTCTTTGTCAGCATTCTGTCTTAGCATCTCGGCATTTTATTTATGCCTGTGCATGTTCATGGGCGGTTAGCCCGAGCGGTCAATGGTTGGGTCGCGTCCTCTTCACCGGTCGGAGGCATGGGGATGTGACATGTGAAAAGCACTAATTTTCGACAGTAGCGATAGGTCCAAAACTAAAAAAACCTCAGAATTGGATTCTGCTTCAACAGAAAGATGCACCCTAAGGAGGAGAGTTATTCCACCTTACTTTTGCTGAAAATATATGGACAAAGATCCACAAACTAGGCAGCCCTAGTTCCCCCAGCTGCATAGTGTCTTGTTCTCAGGTTAGCTCTGATACCATGTTAGTTTTTCAACATTAAGCTAGCATTATGTTAGGATATTTACTGAGAGAATAACAAGTACAAAAATCAAACACAAGATATAATGAACATAGTGTTTTTCATCGGGGAAACCATAAATGGAGAAAACCCCACAACTTCCTCAGAGATAGAATCAACACAATATGTAAAACCCCAAAACAGTAAGATGCACTCTCGATAGCAGTAATCTTCTTCTTGTCTAGCCCCAGTGTCTTCTCCTTCCTCAACTATGCACTACACTTGAGTGTGTGAGTGATGTATGCTAAATAGAGACCCCAGCTCTCTATTTATACTAATCCCGACATGACTAAAACCCTACTAGGGCCGACCTCTACTAGGAGAGTCTAATAACCCTAGTGCCTCAGAACTGCAGAGACTTTTACCCTTACACAATCGAAGGGTTACCCACTATGACTTGACATGACTTGTTTACATTATTGATTCTCCTAATCGAAACATCAGGGCATGACAACATGACTCAATTACATAATAGATACATCCCAGAATAAACATCGGGTTACAATACATAAGATACATAGATGAATAAATTATGAAGTTACAAATACATCAACAATCCCTCTTAACTAGGAAGGTATTCTTTCGACACAATTTTCAGCACTGGTCTTCTTCTCTATATCAACTGGATCATCTTGTCATTTTCATCTCGATTCTTCTGAGTCTTCAAGTCATATTCATTCTTTGAATCTGGATCATCATGGGACGTCATTACTAGATCTAGATCAACATCGCTGGATCTAGATCATCATGGGACATCATCACTAGATCTGGATCATCTCTTGATCTGGATAAACATCACTGGATCTGGATCTCTTGGAGTCATCATAACTAGATCTAGATCATAGCTTGATCTGGATCTCATCTGGTCATCATCATGTGTGTGCTATCTCATTAGAGGAATTTCTATAGAGCTAGCCTTCTTTCATGCTGGTTGTAGGCCTAGCCATTAGGTAGGTCTTTGCCCAACACTTACATCTAACCTACTCATCAGAAAAGGATGCCCAGCACTTACATCTAACCTACTCATCAGAAAGGGATAGCCAGCACTCACATCTGATCATGTAGTAAACTACAATCACATCAGAAAGTCCCTGCACTCACATCTGTTATGGAAGGAACTAAATCCTCTCACCATGATAGAATGGCCTACCCTTACATCTGACATGGAAGGAGCTGAATCCTCTCACCATGATAGAATGGCCTGCACTTACATTGACCACGGAAGGAACTGAATCCTCTCACCATGATGGAATGGCCCGCACTTACATCAGCCATGGAAGGAACTGAATCCTCTCACCATGATGGAATTTCCCACACTTACATCAGCCATGGAAGGAACTGAATCTTCTCATCATGACAGAAGGGCATGCACTCACATCTAACCTGGAAGGAACCAAATCCTCCACCCTCATCAAAAAGGCCCCCAGTCCTAGACTGAGCTACCTGTTAACTGACTAGGTGCCTCCACTCTCCTGGAGAGTGACAGTTGCCCTTACATCTGCCCTACTCAACAGAATGGCCAGCACTCATATTTGACATGGAAGGAACTGAATCCTCTCACCATGATAGAATGGCTTAGCCCTTACATTTGACATGCTCATCAAAATGGCTTTGGATCTTTAGCACTCATATCTAACATGGAAGGAATTGAATCCTCTCGCCATGAAAGAATGGCTCAGCCCTGACATATGACGTGCTCGTCAGAATGGATTTGGATCTTTAGTACTCATATCTAACATGGAAGGAATTGAATCCTCTCACCATGATAGAATGGCTCAGCCCTTACATCTAACCTACTCATCAGAATGGATTTGGGACTCGTCACTTTCCCTTGGTGGAAACCTCGATATGGAGAAAACCAAGCTTCTCTCTGAAGTACTCAAACTTCACTCTGGCCAATGGCTTCATCAACACATCAGCTATTTGTTCCTCCATCGTAACATACTGGAACTTCACTTCTCCTCTCTGCACCATATACCTGATATAGTGATACTTGATCTCGATGTGCTTTGAATTGTCATGGAACACTGGATTCTCTGACAACTTCACGCAACTCTAGTTGTCACAATGTATACAAGTAGCATCCATCTAGAGATCAAATAAATCAGACAGTAGCTTCCTCAGCCATACTGCCTCACAACTAGCTGAACAAGTTGCGACATAATCTGCTTCAGCTGTACTCAGTGCCACATAGGATTGCTTCCTGCTAAACCAAGAGATCACACATGATCCCATATTGAAGCAACACCCTAAAGTGTTGTTCCTATTGATGGCACTACCCGCCCAATCTGAATCAACATAACCCTCTAGGTTAATCTTTTAATTTGCATCATACTTGAGCCCATAATCAACTGTACCCCTCAGGTACCTCAGAATATGTTTTGTAGCAATCAAGTGAACATTTCTCTGATCTATCAAGAACTGGCTCAAGGTGTTCACAACAAATCAAATGTCTGGTCTAGTGTTCGTCAGGTACATCAATGACCCAATCATTTGGTGATACATCGTAGCATCAACTGACTCTAATGAAGCATCACTTAAGAGCTTTAGGTTCAATGCCATAGGTGTGGCCATAGTCTTGCAGTCCATCATCCCAAACTTCTTCAGGATCTCTACTACATACTTCCCTTTTCCAAGGAAGATTCCATCCCTACTCTGCCACACCTCCATACCTAGAAAGTAATGCATCATACCCAAGTCCTTCATCTCAAACTCGGTAGAAAGTTTTCTCTTCATATTAGTAATCAACCCATCCATACCTATCACAAACAAATCATCTACATATACTAGAAGCATCACTGGGTTGTCATCTTCAACCTTGTAGTAAAGGTTGGAATCTGCTTTACTCTTGGTAAAGCCCAAACTGGATAGAAAGCTATCAATTCTGCCATACCATTTCTTAGGTGCCTGTTTCGAATCATATAGGGCTTTCTTCAATCTGCATACATGAGACTCCCTGTCATGTGTCTCAAAACTGAGTGGTTGTTCTACTTACACTTCCTCTTCCACTACACCATTCAAGAAAGAAGTCTTGACATCCATCTAGTGTATCTTTCATTTCATCACTGTAGCTAGAGCAAGTACTGATCTGATGGAAGTGTATCTGACTACAGGTGCAAAGGTTTCTTCATAGTCTATTCCCTCTTTCTAAGAGAAACCTCGAGCTACAAATCTTGCCTTGGATTTTTCAATGCTACTGTCTACAGTATGTTTGATCTTGTAGATCCATTTGGAAGTTACAACTGACTTCCCATCTGGTGTTGGGACAACATCCCAAACATCATTCTTCATGATCGATTGGTACTCTTCGATCATAGCATCCTTCCATTCTTTTCGTTCTGCCACTTCTTCATAACTGGAAGGTTCTTTATCAATGAAATCACATAGTAAAGCTACATACCTGGAACAAGATCTGGTCCTCTTTCTTTCTCTATGATTCTCTTCTGAAGCCCCATATCTTTCTATACCTTGGATAAGTTCTCGTACCTAATTAGGTTTCCTTTTATGAGGATTATTCTCCAGAGGTGGATCTATAGGTATTTTTGGTTCTTCAAATTCTCGATCTTCTTCTTGAGCTTCTTTGTTCATGGTTGTATCATGCACTTTGGGTGCTTCTGCTTCTTCGGATTCTTCTGCAGGTCTCTTTCTGGATTTAATGTAAGCTGTGTCTTCATCAAATGTCACATCCCTACTGATGTCAATCTTCTTGTATCTTGGGAAATATATTCTGTAAGCCTTCGAGCTTTTAGAGTATCCCACAAATATACCCTTCTTTCCTGAAGGATCTTATTTAGTCCTCTTCTCTTTTGGAATGTGGATGTACACAGGACAGCTGAATATTCTGAGATGGTTGTATAACAAGTACAACAATAAAACACAAGAGATAAGGAACACAGTGTTTTTCATTGGGGAAACCATAAATGGATAAAACCCTGCAACTTCCTCAGAGATAGAATCAGCACAAGATGTAAAACCCCAAAACAGTAAGATGCACTCCCGACAACAGTAATCTTCTTCTTGTCTAGCCCCAGTGTCTTCTCCTTCCTCAACTATGGGATACATTTGAGTGTGTGAGTGATGTATGCTAAATAGAGACCCCGGCTCTCTATTTATACTAATATTAACATGACTAAAACCCTACTAGGGCCGACCTCTACTAGGAGAGTCTAATAACCCTAGTGCCCCGGAGCTGTGGGGACTTTAACCCTTACACAATCGAAGGGTTACCCACTATGTCTTGACATGACTTGTTTACATTATTGATTCTCCCAACCGGAACATCGGGGAATGACAACATGAATCAATTACATAATAAATACATCTCAAAATAAACATCGAGTTACAATACATAAGATACATAGATGAATACATTCTGAAGTTACAAATACTTCAACATGCGACTGTGAATGAGGTTTTCAAGGTGAAATAATGATGAAATATCTTGTTTTTTGTGCAATATGGTTTTAGAATGGAGGGAGAGGGAACATGGTGATGTAGAAGAGGTAGTGCAAGGTGACTTAATGGCCCAAGAAGGATTGTGTGCATGCAGCTTGTATAGGTTTTGGTGTCTTGGTAGCCTGAGGACCAAACCAAGTCTCCTGCAAATGCTAGTGTATTACTGTGATCCAGACTCTGAGTCTTTTAACATTGGCGAGATGTCACTCAGTATAGAGATTGAGGACATATAATTTATCACTGGATTATCCCAACAAGGAGAGGTGGTAAATCTCTGATCTCATGGGCCAGGAGGTGGATTGACTATCGATGAGTACATTGCAGTGTACTTCTTTCTGGACATGGAAAAGGTTGGGATTCAAATCCTGACAAAATTGATCTAGGTATTGGAAATGAAGGCCATACTATTTGTTCTTGGCAGGATAGTTGGATTATCTTCACTCCACCAAGCCTCTCGGCCATTGATGTTCTATGCGTTGGAGTGCATGAGACCCACATCGTATGAATGGAGCACTACATTGTTGAGAAACATGAAGTAGCAACTCAGTGACTGCAAGATGGGAAGGGTGAGAAACTTTGGTTTCAGTAGCATATTGAGAACATTCTTCTTTGAGCATGTATTAGGGCTAAGCCCTAGAGTGGACATTTCTCCACACAGAGTTCGAGATCTGTTGACGTAATTGTAACTTCAGAATGTATTCACTTGTATTTCTTATCTGTTGTAACTCGATGTTTATTCAAGGATGTTATAATGTTATGTCCTGCCCCAATGTTCCGATCAAGAGAATCAATAATGTAAACAAGTCATGTCAAGTCATTGTGGGTAACCCTCCTATTGTCTAAGTGTTAAAGTCCTCGCAGTTCTGGGGCACTACGTTTATTAGACTCTCCTAGGAGAGGTCAGCCCTAGTAGGGTTTTAGTCATGTCAAGATTAGTATAAATAGAGAGCTAGACTCTCTATTTAACACAAATCACAAACACACTCAAGTGTATCACATAGTTGAGGAAGGAGAAGAAACTGGGGCTAGACAAGAAGAAGGTTACTGCTATTGGGAGAGCATCTTACTATTTTGTGGTTTTACCTTTTGTTCCGATTCTATTTGTGAGGAAGTTGCAGGGTTTTCTCCATTTATGGTTTCCCTAAGAAAAAAAAACTGTTTTCATTGTCTCTTGTGTTTGATTGTTGTACTTGTTGTTCTCTCAGTTAAATATCCTAACATAATTCTAGCTTGAATGTTGAAAAAGTAACATGGTATCAGAGCTAACCTGAGAAAAAGACACTGCGCAACTGTGGGAACTAGGGCTTCCTACTTTGTGGATCTATCTCCACAAATTTTCAACAAAACTAAGGTGGAATAACTCTCCTCCTTAGGGCACCTCTTTCTGTCGAAGCAGAATCCAATTATGAGGTTTTATAGTTTTGGACCCGACACTGCTGCCGAAAATTAGGGCTTTTCACGGAAGAGGAATTTTTCAATGAGCCCATGCCTAGATTGATCTCCTCCCCAAAATCAAAGTTAGGGATCAATTTCAAATCATTTGCTTGGAAAGAACTTTGGAAAAGCAAAATCCTAATTTGGTCTTGAACCATCTCTATAGGATTTCAGCTCAAAATTCAGATCTGGCATCTTCACCTGGTAAGATATAAAATCCTTTTTATTTCCATTTGAGGTTCTTAGTTAAGATGTCTCATCATACCAAGCTTGATGGAAAGCTTGAGGGAGCTGATAACTTTCGATATTGGAAGTAGAGGATATCCCTGGTCCTGGAAGAGAGTGAGTTAGACTCCTACATCCATTAGGAGGTTCCAGTTCCAGAGGGAGATGAGGCTAAGGCCTTGCATAAGAAAAAGTTGGTTATGGCAAAGAGAATCATTGCTGATTCTATCAAGGATCATCTCATACCATAGGTGTCCTCCCTAAGGACACCTAAATCTATGTTTGATGCCCTAACCAAATTCTGTGAAGGGAAGAACATAAACCGGAAGATGACTCTCAAAAACCAATTGAAGAATGTGAATATTCAGAATGCAAAAACAATCCAGTCTTACTTCACAAGAATTTCTCAGATCAAGGAACAACTAGAAGCAGTAGATGAAGAAGTGAAAAATGCGGAGATTGTGATGACTACCTTGAATGGCCTCCCTAGGTCATGGGAAGGGATAATTTTAGGGGCGAATTTTAGCCCAGTGGGCTATTTTTCCATGTTTTTCTCCCAAAAAAGATTCGCCATTTTGCATTTTTTGAAGCCCTGTTTCACCTAATTTTGATGGGGTAAAAAATTTTCCCCCTAAAAATCGCCAAATTATTATATAAACGATATCAAATCCTTGGAAATTAAAATATTTTTTGAAAAATATCGCCAATCATTTTATAGTTGGAATTTTAAGAATTGGCAATATTGGCCAACATTTATACACTTTTAAATAAGCATGGTTCCTTAAAATCATCCCTGGTCATGGGATTCTTTCATCCAAGGAATCTGTGCTAGAAAGAAGTTAGTCAAGTTCAGCATACTATGGGAAGAGTGTTCTCAAGAAGAAGCTCAGATAGCAGCTCAAGAAGAAAAGATAAGAAGTGAAGATCAAGCTCTCACAGTACACTCCAAGTCAACCAAAAGAAGATCTCATCACCCTAGAGGTAAGTACAATCACAAAGATAACACTAGAAAATATTTGTCTAGCGTCATATGTTATGCATGTGATGAAACAAGACATTATGCAAAGAATTGTCCTAAGAAACAAAAACTAACAAAAAGGAGCAACAAAAGGAGACATCATGATCATGTTGCAAAGGATGATGAACCATCCAAGAAAAGAACCAGATATGAAAGTGATGATTCTTCAAGCAAGGATGAATATGTTTTGATTTATGCTCTCACAGGAAACATTACTCATGGAAGCAATGATTGGCTCATAGATAGTGGGGCTTCCAAACATATGATAGGATTCAAGGAATCCTTTGTGAGACTATCAGAAGGTGAAGCTAGGAGATGACTAACAATATCCAATAAAAAGTAGTGGGGAATCTTCCTATAAACTAGACTCTGGAAAGTCTCTAACAATGAAGGAAGTATTGTTTGTGCTAGGAATTAAGAAGAACCTCCTCTCCATATCAGCATTAGATGCAAAAGGAATGCGGGTTGCATTCATATATGGTCAAGTAATCATGTGGCGAAAAGGAAAGACTATCGATGATGCGGTGGTGATTGGAGAACAAGAAGGAGGATTATACAAATTAAAGGGTCATCCAGAACAAGCCTTGGTCCATGACACAGAAGAGCCAAGTGAACTTTGGCATAGAAGGCTTACACATGTGCATTATAGAGCACTACCTATTGTAAGAAAAGCTATTTAAGGTCTTCCATAAATCCAAGCAAAACATGATGGGGTCTGCAAGGGATGTGCAAAAGGAAAGAATACAAAGAAGACATTTCCAAGCAGTGAAAGAAAAGCAAAAGGAATCTTGGAAATCGTCCACTCCAATGTATGTGGACCTATGTCATCAAACTCACTAAGCGGGTATGCATATTATGTTTCCTTTATTGATGATTTTTCTAGGAAGACATGGGTTTACTTCATGAAGAATAAAGACGAAGTATTCAGCAAGTTCAAGGAATTCAAAGCCTTGATCAAGAATCACACTCAAAAGAAGATCAAGACTTTTCGATCAGATAATGGCGAAGAATTCACTTCAAATGAATTCAAAAAGCTATGCAAAGAATTAGGGATTAAGAGGGAGTTTTCCACCCCTTATAATCCACAACAGAATGGGATTACGGAAAGGAAGAATAGAACTATCATGGAAGCTGCAAGAGAAATGCTTCATGATCAAGACCTTCCTATGTATCTTTGGGCAGAAGCTGCCCGAACAGTGGTGTATGTATAGAACCATACTCCACATAGAGCACTCGAGAACAAGACTCCTAAAGAAGTATTCTCCTGCAAAAAACCAGGAGTCAGCCATATCAGAATATTTGGCTATCTAGTGTACATACATATTCCAAAGGAGAAGAGGAATAAATTAGATCCTTCAGGAAAGAAGGGTATATTTGTGGGATACTCTGAAAGCTTGAAGGCTTACAGAATATAATTCCCAGGATTCAAGAAGATTGACATCATCGGGGATGTGACATTTGATGAAAACACAGCTTACAACAAATCCAGAAAGAAACCTACTGAAGAATCCGAAGAAGCAAAAGCACCCAGAGTGCATGATAAAACCATGAACAAAGAAGCTCAAGAAGAAGATCAAGAATTTGTTGAACCACAAAGACCTATAGATCCACCTTTGGAGAAGAATCCTCATAAAAGGAAACCTGCTTGGGTATGAGAAATTATCCAAGGTGAGGAAATATATGGGGCTCTAGAAGAGAATCATAGAGAAAGAAAGAGGACCAGATCCTGCTCCAGGTATGTAGCATTACTATGTGATTTCATTGATAAAGAACCTTACAGTTATGAAGAAGAGGCAGAACGAAAAGAATGGAAGGATGCTATCATTGAAGAATGTCAATTGATCATGAAGAATAATTTTTGGGATGTTGTCCCAAGACCACAAGGGAAGTCAGTTGTAACTTCCAAATGGATCTACAAAATCAAGCATGCTGTAGATGGTAGCATTGAAAAATATAAGGCAAGATTTGTGGCTCAGGGTTTCTCTCAGAAAGAAGGAATAGATTATGAAGAAACCTTTGCACCTGTAGCTAGGCACACTTCCATCAATTCAATACTTGCTCTGGCTACAGTGATTAAATGGAAGATACACCAGATGGATGTCAAGACTGCTTTCTTGAATGGTGTAGTAGAAGAGGAAGTGTATGTAGAACAACCACTTGGTTTTGAGACACATGACAGGGAGTCTCATGTGTGCATATTGAAGAAAGCCTTGTACAGTTTGAAATAGGCACCTAGGACATGGTACGATAGAATTGACAGCTTTCTATCCAGTTTGGGATTTACCAAGAGTAAAGAAAATTCCAACCTTTACTACAAGGTTGAATATGGCAACCCAGTAATGCTTCTACTATATGTAGATGATCTATTTGTGACAAGTATGGATGGGTTGATTGCTGATACGAAGAGAAAGATTTCTGTCAAGTTCGAGATGAAGGACTTAGGTATGATGCATTATTTTCTAGGTATGGAGGTGTGGCAAAGTGCAGATGGAATCTTCCTTGGACAAGGGAAGTAAGCAAAAGAGATCCTGAAGAGGTTTGGGATGATGGACTGCAAGGCTATGGCCACACCTATGGCATCAAACCTAAAGCTATTGAATGATGCTTCATCAAAGTTGGTTGATGCTATGATGTATCGTTAGATGATTGGGTCCTTGATGTACCTGACGAACACGAGACCCGACATTTGCTTTTCTGTGAACACCTTGAGCCAGTTCTTGATAGATCCGAGAAATGTTCACTTGATTGCTGCAAAGCATATTCTAAGGTACCTGAGGGGTACTGTTGATTATGGGATCAAGTATGATGTGAATTAGAAGATTAACCTAGAGGGTTATGTTGATTTAGATTGGGCAAGTAGTGCCATCGATAGGAAGAGCACTTCAGGGTGTTGCTTCTGTTGGGATCAGGTGTGATCTCTTGGTTTAGAAGGAAGCAATCCTATGTGGCACTGAGTACAGTTGAAGCAGAGTATGTCACAGCTATTTTAGCTAGTTGTGAGGCAGTATGGTTGCAGAAGCTAATGTTTGATTTATTTGATCTCCAGATGGATGCTACTTATATACATTGTGATAACCAGAGTTGCGTGAAGTTGTCAGAGAATCAAGTGTTCGATGACAAGTCAAAGCATATCAAGATCAAGTATCACTATATCAGGATATGGTGCAGAGGGGAGCAATGAAGATCCAGTATGTTGTGACAGAGGAATAGATAGCTGATGTGTTGATGAAGCCATTGGATAGGGTGAAGTTCAAGTACTTGAGGGAGAATCTTGGTGTTCTTGAGATAGAGGTTTCCTCCAAGGGAAAGTGATGAGTCCCATATCCATTCTGATGAGCAGGTCAGATGTAAGGGCTGAGCCATTTTGTCATGGTGAGAGGATTTGGTTCCTTCCATGTTAGATATGAGTGCTGACTACCATTCTGGGAATGGAGGTACCTAGTCAGTTACCAAGAACGCTCAATCTGAGACTGAAAGAGCCATTCTGATGAGTAGGTCAGATATAAGGGCTGAGCCATTCTATCATGGCTAAAGGATTAGGTTCCTCCCATGTCAGATGTGAGTGCTGGACAATCTGACAAGTAGGTTAGATGTAAGGGATACTGCCACTCTTCGGGAGAGTGGAGGCACCTGGTCCATTACTAGGTATCTTAGTCTGGGAATTGGGGCCATTCTGATGAGGGTGTAGGATTTGGTTCCTACCAGGTCAAATGTGAGTGCATTCCTTTCTGACGAGTAGGTCAGATGTGAGTGCTAGCCATTTTGATGTAGGATGAGCTCCTACATAGATGTAAGGGCTACTGCCTTTCTGATGAGTAGGTCAGATGTGAGTGCTGGCCATTCTGATGTGATTGTAGGATTAGGTCCTACATGATTAGATATAAGGGCTACCTCCTTTCTGACGAGCAGGTCAGATGTGAGTGATGTCCATTCTAACGAGTAGGTCAGATGTAAGGGCTACTAAAGACCTACGAGGAGGTAGGAATACACCCAGCATGAAAGAAGGCTGGCTCTATAGAAATTCCTATGATGAGAAGAATCATGAGATAGAACATATGATGATGACCAGAGGAGATCCAGATCTAGTTATGATGACTCCAAGAGATCCAGATCGAGTGATGATCTAGATCCAGCAGTGATGATCCAAATCGAGTGATGATCCAGATCTAGTAGTGATGATCCAGATCCAACGATGATGATCCAGATCTAGTGATGATCCAGATCCAATAATGATGTCCAGTTATGATGATCCAGATTCAGTGATGATCCAGATCCAGTGATGATGTCTAGTTATGATGATCCAGATCAAGTGATGATCCAGATCTAGTGATGATGTCCATTTATGATGATCCATATTGAGTGATGATCTAGATCTAGTGATGATGATCCAGATCGAGTGATGATACAGATCCAGAAAAGAAGATGGCATGAAGATAAAGATGACTTGGATATGCAGATGATGAGAAGATCTAGAGAAGAAGACCAGTGATGAAAATTGTGTCAAGAGAATACCTTCCTAGTTAAGAGGGAGTGTTGACGTAATTGTAACTTTGAAATGTATTCACTTGTATTTCTTATCTATTGTAACCCGATGTTTATTCCAGGATGTTATCATGTTATGTCATGCCCCGATGTTTCTATTGAGAGAATAAATAATGTAAACAAGTCATGTCAAGTCATTATGGGTAACCCTCCTATTTTCTAGGGGTTAAAGTCCCCACAGTTCCAGGGCACTAGGGCTATTAGACTCTCCTAGGACAGGTCGGCCCTAGTAGGTTTCTAGTCATGTCAGGATTAGTATAAATAGAGAACTGGACTCTTTATTTAGCACACATCACAAACACACTCAAGTGTAGCGCATAGTTGAGGAAGGAGAAGACACTGGGGCTAGACAAGAAGAAGGTTACTACTGTCGAGAGAGAATATTACTATTTTGTGGTTTTACCTTTTGTGTTGATTCTATCTTTGAGGAAGTTGTGGGGTTTTCTCCATTTATAGTTTCCCCAAGGAAAAACACTGTGTTCATTGTCTCTTATTTTTTATTGTTGTACTCGTTGTTCTCTCAGTTAAATATCCTAACATAATGCTAGCTTGAATGTTGAAAAACTAACAAGATCTGTCCCAATGACATTGGGAAAATTTTATGAACAGACTGGGCGGAAGTAGGGTGGCTAACCCCTACCCAGCAGACTTCTTTCCATGGTGGCAGAGGTATATCATAGCCATCAATCACTACCCCTATGTAGGGATATATTTTCATGGAGATCTGGACATGCCCCTACCACAAGGAGCGGCATATGGCAACATAGGTAACGAATCCCAAACCCACTTTTTAAATTTTTTGAATTATTAAATTGTTTTTTGTTTTTTTATATATTGACTCAAAAGACATGTTTTGGTGTGACAACACATAGTGACAATCTATCATGTGTATGCATATGTTGGACCACAGTGACCAGATGGTTTCCCTCATCATAGACAGAGGGGAAGAGGAGACAACTTCATGGGTGTGGATGTAGAGTGAACATTCCAAAGAATTCACACAAACTTTGCATGCTTGACACACAGGCTACCCATGGCACAAGTCGAAGACTTTCCTAAGTCTATGCAATGCCAAGTGGTTGGTGTACCAAGGGCATGGGTTTGATTATTTTGATGGCTAGCTAGAGTAGTGGTGTGCTACCATGATCAGAACCCCCCTCCTCCTCCTCAGGATTAGAGATCTGAGAGTACTTATTTTTGTATGATCGTGTATTATATTTTGGTGGCTCGGAAGCCCCAATTTTGTATTATGACACTTATGTATTATGATGTCACATTTTGGATGTTAATGAAAAACTTTTATGATGATCAATTTTATTTATTTACATGTGTGCAAAAATGTATGTTTGTGATATGCTTATGGTCTATGAAACAAATGCCAATCTAACACATAGTTAGCATATGAGTCAGCAACTTGAATAAAAATTATTGAAACATGAATGTATGTTATATTCTCAAATTGTCATTCTAGCAATCTCACATGCAAGAATATTCGTCATAAAACTAGATCCCTAATACGATATGAGCCATTAAGTTGTGAACCCACTAACTGCAAATCAAGACATACCTCAAGAGAGAGAACACCATGTGAAATGGAATCATGCAATAACTCAATAACGACACTATATTCAGCAACATTGTTCAAATAAGGCTGTAAACATATGCCTCCTGAAGACAATACTTGACCCGTAGGAGTATAAATCACCCAAGCAGCGGAAGCTGAGTTTTGAGTGTGACGGCTAGCACCATCGGTGAATCCTATGTAAACCGAAGACTCCATCAACATCTTCCATAAGAAACAGAAGCTAATCAACAAACCCGATCACCATAAGAAGACCTAACTATGCAATTCAAAGACTGTACAATAATATACAACAATCAGCCCTGGCTGAAGATCATGCATAGTATTTTTTAAGATAGAGCCCATTTCTAGGCTCCACCAAGGCTATGCCTTCATAATCCACTAGCTCATAGGCACCCTTCTCCAACACACATTTGACCACGTAAGGACCATGCCACATGGGATTAAAATTCCCTACCCCCAAGGGTTATTTAGCTTGATCCCACAAAAGGACCAAATCACCTTCACTAAACCTCCTCGGATGGACAGACTTATCATATTGGACCTTGATGCGATGCTCATTTACTTCTAGAGCCACTAAGGAATCTCGACGTTTCTCATCAAGCTACTCTAAGTGGACCAAACATTCCTCCAATGCGGAAGTGTCTGGTAAAATATCTATAGCTAAATTCAACGAAGGGATTTCACATTCAACCAGCAAGATAGACTCTTCCCCATGCACAAGCTAATATGGAGAAAAACTGGTGGCAGTCTTAACCGTGGTTCTATAGGCCCACAAAGCAGGATATAACATGATATGCCAATTCGTCTTGCTTTGTGCGATGGTTCATTGTAGAATGGACTTAAGTTATTTATTCACTACTTCAACCTGTCCATTCTTTTGAGGGTAATAAGAATATTAATGCTCCTTCTTATACCCTAAATTTAAAGCCAACTCTACCATCATTTTATTCTGAAAGTTCCTACCATGGTAAGTGACAAGCTCTTTCGGAATGCTGAACCGAGTAATAATTTGGTTGAAAATGAAATGTGTGGTTGTCTCACCGTCAAATTTAATTGTGGGCATAGCCTCTACCCATTTCATGAAATAATCAACATCCACTATAATGTGATGATGCCCCCCAGCTGAAGCTAAGTTGCAATCCATAAAGTCAAGCCCCCACTTGGTGAAGGGACCGATGGTGATAATAGGATGTAATGAGGCTGGATGCAAGCACATATTGTGTGCAAAAACTTGGCAAGGGTGGCACTTCTTGACCGCATTAACACAATATTTGAAGATCAACAGCCAAAAACATCCTACTCTCAATATTTTTTGGGTTGTAGAAAGCCCAGATAAATGACCACCACACACCTCTCTGTGGCAATCATTCAGCACAACCTCAGCCTCATCAAGGGTTAAACAACAACAAAAAATGGAATCTACCCCACGGCGGTACAAAGTGTTATCCACTATAAGGTATTTCTTAGCTACATGACATAATGGTCATCGCTCATCTCGTGAAAGGTGAGTAGGGACCTTCAATGTTTTCAAATATACAATGATATCCCCGTACCACGGGTCCAAAGTTGAGATAAGGAAAATATGCTCATCAACAAACATATCCTCATAAACCTCCTCCTTCTCCAAACTTGGAAAATCAGATATGAGCTCCACAAAGATCAATGATCTCTTCAATTTCATCGAAAGAAATTTCAGATCAAACTCTTGCAAAATAACAATCCATTTATTGTATTTTCCCCCAATCATCCTTCTAGTGAGGATGAACTGAAATGGATTGATATGAGCTACAACCAAGGTTCGGCAAAGGATAATGCAATTTCTCAATCTTTGAACCACATGAACAGTGGCCAAGGCAAGTTTCTCCACATGGGAATAATAAATTTCCGCATCAATAAGGTTTCGGCTCAAATAATATATGACATGCTTGTGGATCTCCTCATCCTCTTGAATGAAAACCATACCAACCATCTCCATGGACGTGGCCACATAAATCAAGAATGAACAGCTATAGTCAGGTGGACTAAGAATGGGGGTCAACGCTAAGGCTTTCTTAAGAGCATCAAATGACTCTTGGGCTCACTCATCCTAGAAAAAAGGAGTGTCCTTCTTTAAAAGACACATAAATCCTTTAGTTAAGTAGGAAAAATTAACTATGAATCTCTGTAAGAAATTTTCCATGTCTTGCACACACTGAAGATGTCTAATATTATGCGGGGGAGATAATTGAAGTATTGCCTCAACCATTAAGGGATCGAATCTTATACCCTCCCTCAATACGATGAACCCTAGAAAGCGACCAACAATCATGAAAAAGATGCACTTATGAGGATTTAAACAAACCTGGTAATGACGACATCTTTCGAATACTAATCTCAAATGGTATGGATGACGCACTCTCAAACGAGAATGAGCAGTGAGGTCATCCAAATGCACTTCGATATATGTTTTGAGATCATGAAAAATTAAGGTCATAGCCCACTGAAATGTAGCTCCAACATTTTTAAGGCCAAAAGACATCTTTCAATATGCAAAAGTACCCCAAGGACAAATAAATGTAGTCTTACCTTGATCCTCAGGTTTGATCTAGATCTGATTGTATCTAGAAAAACCATCCATGAAGGAGAATACCTTGCTTCCTGCACACTCATTCAAAATCTGATCAATAAATGGTGTGGGAAAATTATCCTTAGGACAAGCATGATTTAAATCATGGAAATCAGTGCGTATATGGATCGCTCCCTACTTCTTATCAACCAGAACAGGATTTGAAACCCACTCCGTCAAGGGAATAGGATAGATAAAACCGACTTTCAACATTTTCTCTATCTCATCCTTATTGGCAGGTGCTTTTCTAGGATTCACAGCACGGAAATGTTGTTGAACCGGCTTCGCATCTAGATAGGTCTTAATCTCATGTTCGACAATACGAGGGTTGATACTTGGTATTTCTATGTATGACCAAGCAAAGATGTCACGAAACTCTTTAAATATCTAGGTATAATCCTTGATCTCATCAGGGGAACAACTCAGCCCAATGTAGACATTCGCAACTTTTCTAGGATCACGAGAAATATTGATAGGAATAGTGGGTGATAAATTCATCATGTTCCCATCAACCATCTAACCAAGAGAGATCAATGGAACCACAGGACTTTCAATCTTCTCGCTAAGAATCTCCCTAAAGTCATCACACTCCATACGGTTGATCTTGGAAAGAAAATATGATCGATTATGTAATTCTTCCCAAGGTAGTTCAACCCCATACATGGCCTCAATAATGACTTCATCCGATGGAAAAACATCATCAAGGAAATCATGTGCATGAGAGGACTCAACCGCCCATGCAGGCAACACATACATTTCGTCCTCCTCCATCCACGAAGAGGAAGGACTAGGCTCTACAACTTGATCATGTTTTTCTTAATATGCTACCATCATTGCAGGAAAAGGCACGTCTGTTTCAATAGGTCCAATTAAAGGACTTGGTGAAGGAAGAATCCAAGGAGCTTCCATATGGGTAGTGTGAAAAGACGCTGATTTCAATAAGGATGAAGCCCCACCAAAACTAGATCCGATCATAAGAATGGGCACAGGAAATTTAAAGGTTCCCATAAGAGACGGATACATACCCACACCCACACTCCCAGTTTCCAGCCGAGAATGATCGATAATTGGGATAGAAGTTCCTGATGATGCATTAACAGTTAGATTATAGAATGATGTCTGATCAATTGTAATGATCTTCCCATTAAATGGAAAGCAGACCAATCAAAAGAGAGAAGAGGCTATGTCTTACATACTATACATCCAATTCCGGCCCAGCAAAATATTGTAGTCAAGGGGTGCATCAACCACCTCGACCCCGATCACGACAGTCTTCCCTACCAATTGGACCTTAAGAGAAGGAAGAATATCATGCGACCAAAAAGATCTACCATCAAAAGCTATCAACATAGTAGCGGATTGAGACAACTCGGGAGAACCCAAACCCTTCCAACATGACAAAGACATCATGGAAGCAGCAGCACCTTCATCAATCATAGTGCATTTGACAATCATATTAAGACACTCTACATGAATCAAAAGATACATGTAGTAAGGCAAGTGAGGATGTATTCCCATGGTTTCAAATTTGATAATAGAAGAAGAGTTATCCGACAACAACCCCAAGAGTAGAAAGCAAGGCTCTCCTCTGCGAAGGACAAGTCTGAAGTACTTCAAGCATGTACATCGCACAAGGAGTTTGGCCCAAATCCTCAACAACATAATAGTTCTAGGCATCTCAGGCATTAGGATTGTGCCATGAATGCTTTAGGACTCCCTTAGGAATGCGAGGTACAACTTCAGGTTTATCCATAGTTTTTTCGATATGCAAAGGGATCTCAGGTGGAGCGGGTTCCTTTCCAAGGTCCAGTTGTGATGAACCATAATCCTTTGCACAAGTCACAAACTTAGTACTGTGCACCATGTTAACGCAACCATGACCACTATTGGCTTCCAGTGTATTTTGATCTCCACCCAATGCACAATGAGGGTCAATGGTCCTCGAGTTCATATTTTGATTGTTGGGTAAAGGATTAGTCAGCACGGCTAGGCCCTATGCTATGAACTTCGAGGCATCTTCCATATGAGGGCACAAGTGAGTGAGGTGGTCCTCCTTACATAACTTGTAATGAAAATTTACCTTACATTTAGACTACTTGTCCCCCTCGGCATTACGAGCATTCTTGTCATTCTAATTAGCATTTTCATTCTTGTTCCCACCCTTATGATTATTTTTCCCTTTTTTCCTATTCCTTCCAGGCTGCTGGTTTCCCTCCTGGTCCATCTATTACATGGAAAGTACACTCTCTGTTTGGGTAGGTTGAGACAAAGCCGTGGTTTATCCCAACGTGGATTTATTGATTGACAATTGGCTCACTTGTTTCACAATCGAATCCGTAGGTTTGGCACTTGTACAACCCACAATTCCATCGACATGTGGTTCAGGCTTGATCTTGGGATCGAAACTAGATCATGGAGCATTAGGTATAATCTCATACAAAATTCTAGATTGAGCGTAGATCAATTCCAACTCTTGTGCCCTACAGATTGCTTGTTCCTTGTTCTAGACTCCAGATGTAGAAACATCCTTCGCAATGTAAGGTAACAACGACTTGAGGAACCACTCAAGGAGAAATTCCAATGGTATAAAGGATTTAATCAACCACTTTCATATATGCCACTCTTGAATATGATCTGAGATATGTGTGGCTTTGTCTTGCCGAAATGTCGACAAGAGCTCGGTACCAATGTCATAACACACTGGTAGCTGAAAGTGATTGAGGAAAGTCATGGCAAGGTCATCAAATAAAACGAACACCCCCCTTGGTAACTCTATATACCATTTCACTGCAAGCCCGGTGAGGGTGCATTGAAACAGCCTCAAATAGATTGAATTCTCATGTAAGGATTTGGAAGAGCACCAAAGGTGAAAAGTAGTGACATGCTCACTAGGATCTTCTCCCTATTTGACCTCAAACTTGGGAATGTCCGAAGAAAGCTTGTCATGGATGGCTGGCCAGGATGCATCATGAGATACTGGATCGTTTATAAGTCTTGATAAGTTAGGTAAGTTCAACGTTGCGAGGAAAGGGAGCCTAGGTTGAGCCAGTCTATGCCATGCTCCCTGATAATTCTAGTTCATGTAAGGCTGATTGCTATAAATACCATGGCCTTGGCCATAATAACCTCCTCCCATTTGACCCGTATAGGGCTGCATGGAAGCATTGTGATGTGGTGTAACTTGATTATTTGGTGCTACAAAGCCATAATTGGACAAGTAAGTAGGTTGTTGATACCTGTACCCATAGGGTTGATAGTTCTGTCCATACTATGGTCCATAAGACTGTCCATGAGAAGATCCATAAGGTGTCACATGGGATGTCCCATGAGAATGTCCATAGTTAGGGATATGGGGAACTCCTTGCAATGGACCATGAGATGATCCATAAACATGGATATGACCTCTCAACACAATAGGAGGTACTTGACTCTGAGATACTACCGTGCAAGTAGTCACAGTACGAACATGGCTAGTAGCGATATTCCAACCCGAAGGACCACGTGAATGAGGGTGAGGAAGGGTAGTGAAAAATGCATTTGAAGGAGTAGGGTTCAAGGATGAAGGGACATGTGAAGGGATGTAAGTGGTGTTCCCAATGGTCACTCATTTCAATTCTGGTATATGCATATGGTTACTAACACTAGGTCTAGGACGGACAAGTCAAGTTGCTTCCACCACTGGGATGGAAGGTGCAATGTGACTAGTACTCCCAAATCTCTCTGCATGGAAAGGAATAGGAGTGCCCCCAAACATAGTGCTAGGTTCAAATTTCAACTCGACATGATGTACCAGATCGGGTGTAGGGATATCAAACATGCCATAATGAAAATGACTAGTGCTTGTGGGTTCATAGTGAATCTCGTCAACTGGAAACAAATACTGGAAACCTGTGAATGAGGGATCATAACCAAAATGTGAAGGTATTTTTGGTGAAGGATCATATATGGGAGTAGGATATTCATCCCCAACCTTGTGAGGTGGAGAGGACATCTCAGGAATCTCATCCTTGTGATCTCCCATCGTGTGTGAATCAAAGTGAGAAGTAGTCCACCCGAACTGTCTATTTCTCTCTCCCAAAGGAGGAGGATATGTGGAAGGCAGAAGTCCTGCTAAATGAAAAGAATGATGAAGTCCCATCCCTAAATCCATAATGAATCAATAACTGAAAAGACTCGATCTAATTACGCAAACCCTAGGAAAACTAGTGTGAATAGAGCATACACCTATAAAGTGTAAAGCCAAATCACAAGCAAATAAGGGTAGGATATGTGAGCTCCCGAATGAAGCAGGTATGTATATCCTAGGAGAGGCTTGATACTTCCATACACAACAAGTGGAGGTTCGTAACAAATTATAGTGGCCCTCAACTTCAATGCATATTGCGACTGTGTTGTTCGACCCCTACCTCGCCAGGACACCTGCAGAATAACCTCTGTGAAGTACCCCCTCGATAACCTAGGTAAGGAAACTAAGGTCACCTGAATATAATCAATGCTCAAGTTAATAGTCACGGGAGGGATTGACCGTATGGGAAGGGTAGCAAAGCCTGAAACTCCTGAAAGAGCCCCCAGATACGAATACAATCCTGGAAATATCTCTGGTGCTACTTAGATATGACTAGGGGTCATCCCAATCAATAACCACTCACACCACCTCGTGCTTAACTCCCTTGTAAGAGGACGATCCTAAGAAACACTAATTATATAAAGGAATTGCACACTCTCACTTGGATATACACATAAATGTTTCATTTAGTAGTCTTGGAGAATTTACTCACAATGAACTATTCCAAGATCCTAAAACCTAATCTTGTTGGTGCACCCTATAGAATAAAAGAGTGTAATTCATTTTATTATGAGTTGATTTTAATTGGATTATTACTCAAAAGGGAAAATGGTCATGTAACTAATGATGTTATGATGCAACAAGAAGTAAAATTCACACCTAACAATCTATGCAAATGCACTGTGTCAAATGAAAAATGGGGTATGCTACTATGTGAAGTGCAAAATTTTCCTTCAAATGAATATGAAATCATTCCTATAGGAAAATCTGACTAATAGTCTCCAAGCAAACCTAATGCAAGTACCATGCAAAATGAAAAATGTATAATGATGCAAAAAGCAAATGTTTTTGTATTTTTTGAATTAAATGCGATATACAGCAAAAGTATAACTCTACAACCCCTAGAATCTACAAGCACTACCAGAAAGCACCCAAGCAAATCACCAAGGTAAAAGAGACCTAATGCACTAATCCCAAAACAAAAAATAGAAAATGAATGACAAGAACATTTTAAAAAATTTTAAACTAAAAAGCATATCTGGTTAGAAACAGGGGTGTATACAGACTCCAGAAGCATCCAAGAAGACTCAACAATCATCCAAACTCACCCAGCAACACTTTATCTTCAAAAAAAAGGAAAAACTTAGGGCATACAAGACTATTTGCAGAAAATCCACATATATACGTGGCTATTCCAGGAAAACCCACATGTACACGCGACTGTGAAGGAAAAACTCATGTGCAAGAAGAAAAAGAGATAAAGAAAAAGAAGGAAAACAGACAAGCTGAGACAAAATTTACTCCTATCAGACACTACTAGGCAAACATGCCCCCATACCCGACTCAGAAATAGAGAAATCGGAGCAATTCAAGAACATTGAATGGCGAAAAACCCCCAAAGGAAATGACTAGGAACTTCCTAGTATGGTCGCCAATTCTGTTATGGAGAAAACTTCCTATGGCTTGGGGTACCACAACTGACAGAGTGACCACAGAAATCAATCCCTTCCTAATATAAAAAGGAAATAAACATCTAACACTAAAGGATTTCAAAACATAACTTATTTTGGATGGTTGATGTAGATCCCTGTTGAGCTTTTCCAATCCCGCTTGTGTTATCAATTTTCTCTCTCAACAATCAGCAAACAAGACAAGAATGCTATATAATTGTGTTAGACCTACTGTAGCATATATAATCAATAATGTATAAGCAATTAAAAGCATCCATGGATTCAATATTCATTTAAATGCACATCATTGGATAGGAAAAAATATTTCTATTAATATAAATCAGATATTACAAGAATGACAACCTTTGTCGACACATCTACGAACCAAAGAAACTAATTCCTCCACCTAGGCCTCCACCACCTCAATCCTCCATCTCTCGATAGAAAGCTCACAAGAAAAGGAAATATTGGGAAGAACACAAAGTGCTCCTAGGGACAAACGGATGCAGACTCAACTATAATCAAGCTATGGCAACAATGGACTATAGTTTTCTTACTCCTGAATTCCTCCCCTTTCAATGTATCCAAGGGGTTCCTTATATAGTTCTTCAATGGGGTAATGGAAGGTCAAATCCAAGCGATATCAAGGCACATGGAAGGCCAAGAGACAAGTGAATTGGATCCACATCAAGGAAAACACCAAAACTATTTGGCCTTTTACACACATCCCAATGTACGTGGGTTTAAGGGTCATGTCCACGTATATATGTGAGAATGGGTTTAAAAGTCTCGTATGGAAAATAATGCATGTTTTTAGGGATGATATTGGAAACATCAAAGGTCCAAAAAAAGTCCATGGGGTCCAAAGAGTATGTAGAGGGATAGGGAAGGACATAAATCTGTGATCTACCATGTGTGGTAAAATCAGCTGTAACATCTTTCATATGGACCAATCAACTGGTCAAGTAAGAAGTAGAGTTCCATTGAACTCTCATCTATAGAGGCAGAGTATAGAAGAGTTGTGCATGGGTGATTCCATGAAGATGGGTAACACTTTTT
The DNA here is from genome assembly GCA_001517045.1 of Pseudotsuga menziesii. Classification (NCBI taxonomy): domain Eukaryota; kingdom Viridiplantae; phylum Streptophyta; class Pinopsida; order Pinales; family Pinaceae; genus Pseudotsuga; species Pseudotsuga menziesii. The sequence continues at coordinate 198,989 of LPNX010211480.1, forward strand.
GGCCAAATTTGGCGATGAAAACCTGATTTTTTACTCTTGTGCTAGATAGAAGCCCTCAAAACGCAT